>JAFVLL020016919.1:0-26405 GCA_021397915.2 Tor tambroides
TGTGAAGGGTGTCAATGATTGTCTTCTGGACAACTGTCAGATCAGCAGTCTTCCCCATGATTGTGTAGCCTAGTGAACCAAACTGAGAGACTATTCTGAAGGCTCAGGAAACCTTTGCAGGTGTTTTGAGTTGATTAGCTGATTGGCATGTCACCATATTCTAATTTGTTGAGATAGTGAATTGGTGGGTTTTTGTTAAATGTGAGCCTAAATCATCACAATTAAAAGAACCAAAGACTTAAACTACTTCAGTCTGTGTGCACTGAATTTATTTAATACACGAGTTACTGAATTACTGAAATAAACTTTTCCACAACATTCTAATTTATTGAGATGCACCTGTAATGTTTCTTCTCTTAGGTTGTATATTTATAAACATGCATATATATTTTAATACATTTTATGTTAGCTTGTAATATATATTTTATTTTTCTGTCTCACTGAAGTTTTTGGGGGGTGTGATATCCCATCACTCAGACGTGACATATAAACAGTGCAGAGTTCATTCTCAGACAAAATTGAGCTCATTATATATATGCATTTTATAACTTATAACACTATTCTATACACCATCCCTGTCCCTTCCAACCTCACACAAAACATGGCATCAAATGCATGATGATGACTAAAGTAAATAACTGTGTGAAATGAATTCTCAAATAATGTGAAATAATAGTTATGATTCCAGGCCTTCATGATTAAGAAGGCAGTGCACAGCCAATTGAAATGGCCCTGAACTGCCTTTTCTTGGGACAGAGCCAAATTGAGCACCAGCACTGCTGTGGTAAAAAACAGAATAATAATCATTGGACATTCAGACAGATTTGTTTTAGCACAATCACCACAGTCATACTGTTTATCAGCTGTCCTTTCTACATATTGTCATACAATTACTAATCAACAATGCAGTTCACTGCTTCTGTGATTGTGGGTTTGTCTGTTTGAAAACTAGAGCTTCTACATCCCTGAGTGGTGCCAGTCTATTGATTTACAGAAGTAATGCGGTGTATCTGAAGCTCAGGTCTGCGGATTTAGTGTTTCGTGGAGGCTGGTTGTCGGTTTCCTCTGCAATGCAGAAGTCAAGCACATTTTTTTTCGCTCAATCCAGTGGAGTGACGTTTGACTGTCTCTGATTTCATAAGAAACTCTGCTTCCGCAAGGTCATTTCTTTCAAACTGATTTGATTAAGCTGTACAAATACAACCAATGATTCACTTTTTTGTTAACTTTGAATGACGCATTTTGTTAAGGCCAGTATGCATTTATTTATTCAGGACCATTAAGAATTTATAAATAGGAGTTGGATATTTCCATTTCCCAAAGTTTTAGCGCATAAAGGTCATTGTGCATCATTTCCCTTGTGTTACCCAGCATGCAACTTCAAGTTTGACCCTGACTCTGACTTTGATTGGAGTCTGTCTCTTCTGGCAACGCCCCAGTTGGTTGAGGATGTCTGAAGCATTTCTCAGAGTGCATGATGGGCCCAGGGGAGGGGTGAGGTGTGGGGGGTGGGGTGGAGCTGTAAGAAGTGGTGAGATGTCGCTCTCTTTCCTCCAGCCCGTGTTTCGCAACCAAGCAGGTGGGTTGCATTCTTTCTCTATCTTCTTTCCCCTCCTTTTTTCCCTCTCCTTTGCTTTTCTTCTTTTGATTTCTCCTCCCCTGGAGCTACAGCATGACATGGGCAGCTTGCACACAGCCAGACAGCATCAATCGCAGGGCGGTGAGTTAGTGTTCACCCTTTCACCTCACTCAGTCGTGGTCACTGGTTTTGAGACATACTTTGGTATGTTTTTGACTCTAACAGGCCTGCCACCATTTGGTTTAATGTACAGCTTAAGCTCTAGATATTTACTTCAGGTTAGTACAAAATACTGTGTTTTCGTTTTTGATGAATGTTAACAAGATTTACTCGGTTAAATTGGATTATTCTTTATGTTGTACATTTGAAAAAGTTTTCAGTGTGTCGTTTTATCAGCATCAACATTCTAAGACTGCTAAATGCTGTAAATTTTCCCTTTGGGGATCATTGGATAGCAGACATTGTTTCTGTAAATGAGTTTCTTTGAAATTAATTAACATGGCATCATGAAGAATTAAAAAGATTTAACATAGCATCATGTCCTTAAGACATCTTATTGTAATCTTTGAATTCTTGCATTTCTTGTTTTAGGGTTTAATTTGATTTATAGAAGTGGAAATGATTGGCTGATGGCTGCATGCACTTAAAAGACAGCATTTGTTTTTATATATATATATATATATATATATACACAGGTACAGGACTGTTATGCAACTATGCAGACATTGGTTAATTTCCTATGAAATGTTGCTTTTCCATAATTACACCACAGCATGAAACATATTTAACAGACCAATGGACACAGCTAGTGATTGAGAAATTGATTTGTTTTGATCCACATAGGATTCAAATCTAGTTTTATTGAGTGTTATTGTTGTATGGTTCTTTCATCACTGAATATTGCATGAGAATATTACTGTATGCTTGAATGGACGTTTGCACCGCACACTCAACGAAAGTAAAGTGAATGGCTGCATTCATACTGTGAGGCATTTAAATTAAAAAAACAACAATCTGTGGAAAATATTCACCCAACCAAACACAAGTATGTGAGTCAAAAACAGTCAGAAACACATTTTATGTAAATTACAGGTGAATTATGGATGGGTTGTAACTAGGAAAGACATCTTCTTCAATAAGACACAAGTGGAGGCAAACATTGCAGGCAGTTTGAGTGTGTTTTCTCAGGCTGGAATTGCTGTCATGAATGGACCGGTGTCTAAGGACATAGTCCAGAGACTGCATGTCACCCTGGTCTGACTGTCAGTCCCGTCACAAATACAACAGTACAGGAAAACTATTCAATAAAATATTCAGCCCATATAGGCAAGCTTCTAGGGCAGCTCTCTGGGGTCTTTATCTCGCTAGCAGCATTAGGTCTGACTGTTGTTAAAAAAGCTGTACTGAATCGCAGTGGAATCATGTTGGACAGTCCCAGTAAAGCATACCAGATTGTGGTAATCAGCTGTTTCTTCCACACCTTAGTGCTCAGATTGTATTAACTTGATCTGTATTGGCTTTTAGCATATAAAGCATAGCATTTTAGCATTTTTTTTCATGGGCATTGCTATGCATAGCAGCCTATAGTGCACGAGAGGGGATAGAGAAGGAAAATTCACGGCAAGGCTTGGATAAACATATCTGCTAAATCACGATTCATTTTAAATAAGAATGATTGGAACAGACAGCATGCATGTTCCTGTAAAACGGCAGCAGATAACTCAAAAGTGGACTGTTTGTGTCATTGTATGCAGAGGCGGAGCTTCCTGCCACCTTAATAGAATGCTTATCATATATCGCCTTTTCCAGGATCCACCGCTGTCTGTAGGGGATCACATTTCTCAAAAAAATAAAAAAAAATATGTATGACAGTCACCCCAAGGCTATTGTGTTGAATTAACTGTGCCCAACTTTAGTCAAATGTTGAGGTAATTATTCACTACTTCATTAAAACATTAATTGATTATTTGATATTTAGGTTAATTTCCATGTGTTCAAGAGAACAAACTATTATATTTTGCCGAATTAACATAAGAAAATGCTATGTACAGAAAAAAAGATCATTTCTTTTAAACAGTCCAGCTGTTCAAATCCTAGTCATGTGCTTTATAGAAAGCCTTGTAATGTTATCTTAAACTGCACTAAAGGAAACTCATTTTCAGCTCATTTTGCCATCATTGACAATGTGCTTCGATATAAAACATGTCACAGTTCATTTCTCATGGTCAATTACCAGGAATTTATATTTGAAATGCTGCCCATGGCCCTAAGCATTAATTCTCAAAATTCAAGATATTATGAAATAATATGAAACAGTTTGAACCCAAAAATACATTTTTAACATAAATACCTAAAATGAGATAATGTTACCTACGTGCAGCTTCATGTGAAATGGAGTTTTAAAGTAGAGCTTTAGTTACCATTCTGACTGCATAACAGTGACAGTGCTCTTTTCCTGCTGATGTCATTCTCTCGAAGCAGTGGGCACACTCAGCGGGGACAAGGGTGTGTGGAAACAAGACTGTCAAGGTGACCTTAACCAGTGAGCTCCTGCCAAAAAGTGTCCCGCTGGCAAAGGATGCCCACCTAAGCTTGATTACCACAGTTTTAGATGTTTACTGTTACATTGTGGGAGGGCAAATGCAGAAAAAAGCTCTCAGGCAGGGTAAGGTTTCAGCAGAGTGCATATTAGGAAATTGTCAACTGGATTGGAGCATTTGGTGGTTATTGATTTGTGTAGGTGCACTGTTGCAACACTTCAACTTGCAGTATTAAGCTTGATTTAACATTTGTCTGAACTCAGGACTGCCAGCACATCATAGCACCAACAAGTCAATAACTCTACCGAGGTGTTAAAGCATTAGCTGCTAATGTGTGTCAGGCCACTAGATACTGAAGTCATTTCACTCTTGAAAGGTTCCAACTAATGCATTGTTTAGACACAAGTTTTAGGCACAACCATTGTTGATGTTATCAATAGACTTTAATGATTATTATGCTTGAAGGTATGGGAGGATCACAAGTGAGACTGTCTGCCAAGTAATATAGACTACTTAATGTTTTGTAGCAGCTTGTTGCATTAATATAGAATTTGTGCATATATCAGCTTTGTTACATTGGCTTCAAATGCCCATCTAATCAGATTTAAGAAACCGGTCTGTTGTATAATAGACTTTAAAGTTTGGCATCTTTAATTTACATCATTGTATAACAGTATCAGATCTCAAGCTAAATGTGCCAAGTGCTCCTGGAGTTAAATAAGGGAGAAACAAAGATGTTGAAAAATCAATAATGATATTTTTAGAGTGATCGCGCACATACTCGCACCCACCGAGCCTCTTTCTAATGCTGGAATCTTCAGAAACACCCACACGCTGGTGTTAAGAGCCCTGCGGGGTCTCTCACAATTATCCAGTCGCTTTCAGCCTCTCAAACTTTTCTTTCCTTCGTGCTCTGTCCTGCATACATTATAAAAGTCGAGCGAATCTTTACTAGCTCGTCAAACATTTCAAGAAGAAGACGAAATGTCCTGGACAGGCATGTCTCCTGGGTAGACGTGAATATATTGAATTTTCAATGCCAACACTGTTCTGTAAGCATTACCCAGAATCCTAGAATCGATATGAATAATTGAACTGTAGATACTGACATCAGGAAAGACGTTTGAATATTTCAGTGGTCTCTTTTTATGTCAGAAGATGTCGGTAAATGCCAGGATGTTTCTCTTTGTCTTTTCTAAATGGATTTTGTGTCGGTAAAGCTGTCAATTTAGTCTGTAGAGCCGGGTAGCAAACAGCCACCAATCATCAGAGATTTGAACACAATATCTCTATGATCAGATCTGAAGAATTCATTAAATGTGAGGACATATGCGTGCACACACGATCAAACACAGTTCACTTAGCAACACGAGAGAAAGACAGTAGGTGATAAATAACAGCATATGATTTATCTGGTGTAATAGACAGAAAATTAGTTTGCAATTGACTGGGCCAAGTCTCTACAATTCCGCTTTGGCGGTGATAATAGCTTCATATGAATTCACACTCGGCTTTCTTTTAGGATTTTTAACTGGGTCAACAAAGTCGAGGGTGTCAAAGCTACTGTTTAATATCCTTCATTAATTAGGCACGGTCTGGTAAATGGAGAGCAATGAGAACGTAAAGACTGGGGAAAAGAGAAATACTGTCAATAGTTAATGAGAACTGAAGTGGCGAAGCTGCAGAGTGGACTAATTAAGCAAATTAATATGAATAAGATTGTGACAGTGAGTCAACAATAGCGGGCTTTGAAATATGAATGAACGTGCATTGCAATCATATTTCTGGTCCTTGTGAAGAATGTTTGGAAAGGTCTAATCAAAGTCAAACCCTGTGGGAATGAACTTCATATTTCCAGAGGATAAAACCAAAGCATGAATGGGACGTGTCCACAAAAGAAAAAATGCTCATAAATCAGACAAATAATGTCCTAACTGAATTCAAAAATGGCAAAGGTGCATTAGTGATACACATCAGGCATGATAAGTAATGGGTCATTTTTAATGCTGAATGATTTGACACAGTCATGGTTTGTCAACTAATGTGTGTTGGTCCATCAGCTTACATTAAGTATGAGTTTAATGATACTTTTTGGCTGTTTTTGTTTCTGCATATAAAGATTATATTTTTTCACATTTTTCTCTTTCTGTCTTTACAGCTGGGATGACAGTAGTTCAGTCAGCAGTGGTTTGAGTGATACTTTAGATAACATCGGCACTGACGATCTGAATCCACCCACGTATTCTGGCATCTCATCTCGCAAGAGCAAAGCAGCACAGGTGTGCATACACTCTAGTCTTCTGTATTTCGTCTCCTCACAGACACATTTTTATAAATAGCTTTGTATCAGCAATCTGTCAGTAGGCCACAGCAGATTGAACAGACTGAGAGTTTTAGACATTTTGCTTTGGCTAGTAAGAAAAGTTTGGCCATCTGTCAGCTGGATTGCCAAAGTGAGATTTCTGTGTGTGAGCTATATTCTGTGTGTCTGTGTGATTCACAGTCAAATAAAGATACGCACAGACATACCGAGCAGGATGCTAGCAGCTGGGCTGGTGCTGAGGATCTGAAGAAGGTTGATGAAGAGATGGAGCCAGGGATGGACAAGTGGAAGACTTCATCCCCTTCCTCTTCATGCCAGGGTGAGGATGTTGGCCAGAAGACAGGTTTGTCCATGTCTCAAACAGGCTCCTGGAGGAGGGGCATGAGTGCCCAGGTTGGCATCACGCCACCACGGACCAAAGGCACGTCCACATCTCTCAAAACACCAGGTATCAAACTCTTATACAGTTGTATGTTGTAAAAAAACGAAAAGAAGTAGTAGTTCCTCAGAATGACTCTTTGTCTCTTTAGAAAAACTTTAAAAATACCAGTTCTCTAAAGAACTTTTAAAATGGAACCCACAAGTTTCTGCAAGGAAGCATGAAAGAAAATGATTCCTTTTAGCTGGTTACAAAACCAAAGACTGCACAATTTCAGTGATATCTGTCAGTAGGGGACCTTTTATGCATGGTATTCCAGAAAATTGCTTACTGTAGCTTCAAAGAGAAGGTGAAATCAAAAGAGTAGAGGCTTTTTGGTAACTTTAAAGGACTGTTGAGCATTTGTTTTTTTCTTTATCTCAGCCAACTTTTGCAACTGAACCTCTGTCAAGCTACTTCTTTTGGGATACTCAGCAGGAACAAGTAACTTTGGCTGAGAGTACCTTAACTGTGCTGTTTGCTGAGTTGCAATGAAGTGCCATTGGCTAGAACACAGCAGTGTTTGGCAGAGTGGCTTTGCATTGTATTGGTGATGATTGATTGGGTTGTGAAAGTATTTGCCAGAAATGTGCAAAAACTGGCCACCCATGCTAGCAGTATTGCATGATTAAACAGGAGGTACCAGTGCCATAACAAACATCTTTGTGCTGACAGGTAAAACAGATGATGCCAAAGCATCTGAGAAAGGCAAGGCCCCATCTAAGAGTCCAAGTATTCAGCGCTCACCATCAGATGCGGGCAAGAGTAGCGGAGATGAAGGGAAGAAGCCACCCTCAGGCATCGGTCGGCCGCCTACCACAAGTTCTTTTGGCTTTAAGAAGATTCCAGGTCCTGCTGGAGCCCTCATCACAGCCAGCGGAGCCACTCTGACCAGTGGTTCTGCTACTCTAGGCAAGGTACCCAAGTCTGCAGGCATCGGAAAGGGCACAGGAATCGGCAATGGGCGGAAGACGAGTCTTGATGGTGCTCAACACCAGGACGACGCTGTTTTGTTAGGTTGTGGAGGCTCAAAGGTTCCACTCCAGTATCGCTCCCTACCTAGACCAGCAAAGTCATCTAGTGGGGGAAGCAGCGTGGTGGGCCGCAGCGGGCATCGTTCTAGCTCTAGCAGCATTGATTCAAATGTCAGTGGAAAGTCTGCGGGAGGTAGTGGAGGGGTGGTAGGAACCCCAACCAGCACAAAGAGAAGAGACCCCGGGAAAGTAAGCTCAGGACGCTCAAGTCCCATCACCATCAACCAGACGGATAAAGAGAAAGTGGCAGGGTCGGATCAGGAGGGAACAGGGTTGTCTACCTCCCCCAAATCCAGTCCCACCTCCACCCAATCTGGACTCAGACAGCCAGGCTCCAAATACCCAGACATTGCATCCCCCACATTCCGCAGGTAACTGACTTTCTTTCTGAAGAAAATGACTGGGGTAATAAGAGGACAAAAAATGTTAGACAAAGATGACAAAAGGCAGACATAAGCAGAGATAAGACTAAAATATGAAAGCAAAGTAGGCAGTTAGCTTGAGACAAATGGACACAGGCAGACAGCAAGAAAGAACAAGTGTTTTTTGTGATTTGGCTCACTCCTGTGATGTCGTGACCTCTTGGCCAGAGCTGAGGAAACGTCCCAGCATGTTTCCTTAGTATGTGAGCTGCCTTGGGCTGCGCTGCACTGCTGAATCGGTTCACCAATGAGTTTAGGCTTACCTAGGAGATCTAGGAAATTTTGTGATGGATTACAGAGCTCATTGTTTTAATCTTATCCATAGTCTTCCGACTCACTTTTGTATCTCTTCCAGCCACCATTAGACGACCTGAAATCTTGTCAGCAGCCCACAGAAGCTCTGATAAATAGACCAGGATGTAATCTAAATCAGTGGTTCTTAACTGGTTTTGGTTCAGGACCAGATTTCACTGTGGACATCAAGGGATGACCCAATGCAGTGAGGATAGGACTGAAATAGGCTCAACAATATGCAAATTGATTAACCATGGAATAAGCTAAATAGGAAAAAATGTGAATTTGGGTTTATAAATGTATCTAGAATTTTGAATGGTTTCATGACAGGTTGCGATTTACTGCACAAAACAAAACTGTGATGAGAACGAACAAAACTGATAAATTTGTATATTTAATGTAGTCTGGCTCATTGTCTTTTATTTTTTTGTACTTTTGTTCATTGTTTATGATGATGAGGTCTTATGCAACCTGTCCATGGTGACTTGCTAATTTGGTTAGCTTCTTCTAAAAAACTGATTTTGTGCCAAAACACTGTGAAGTGTTATTGAACACAGCCTTCATATCAACAAAAGTTGTGGAAAGCCTCTTTTTTTAAAAAAAAAAAAGTTAATCCTGTTTAACTTACACAATCATGCGTTAAGTTGTACTTTATCATTTATGCATTTAGCATTGTATCTCCCTATTGTCTGTGACTCTGCTCTCATATTAGACCTGCAACCCATTTTTGAGAATCTAAATCACACTGCAGCTTTAGCAGCCTGTCTCAGCACCTCTCTCCCACATCAGGGAGACAGTGGAGGGTCAGATTGCCACCTGGTGGTTATAGTGTATAAGTGCCTATATGGAAACATTCCTCAGGGAGCATGATTTGCCATTCAGATCAGGTCAGTTCAGAGCTGATTAAAGCAGACGTGTGAGCGTGTTTCCAGCGCACTGATCTCTGTATTATTAGGTGTGTCCATTTAAAAACATGTCTGCGTGTTGCGCTCCTCTGCTCTGTGAAGCCGAAGCCGAACTAGATTTGCTTGCATCAACTGTTATTGCTGGAGCCTTACAGAGCTAACCATAGGCAGATCCACCACTGATTATGTTGGAGTAAAATCTGGCCAATGAAATTATGCACGCACCTGAGTGAAACTGCATGGTTACATTTACATTATTTCATGTGTAAACTCTTTGTGAAATCAACTCAATTCAGTGGAACAATGTACATCAATTTTTTGCCTTATCACTTTGCCCAGGTTGTTTGGCAGTAAGGCCAGCAGTAAACCCAGTTCCCCTGGCACCCCTGACTCTGGTAAATGCCCATCAGCACTGGGCAGCCCCCATGGCACACTGGCACGGCAGGCCAGCCTGGATTCACCCTCCTCAGGAACAGGTAGCCTGGGCAGCATGGGTGGGCAGAGCGGAGGCAGCAGCCCGCTATACGGCAAAACGCCTGACCTGTGTACTGACTCCCCGGCATCTAGTCCGGCGTCAGGCCTCTCTCTGCCCTCTAACGCCCGGCCTTGGCCACCAAATCTCAGCAGTTCGTCTGCAGGCAGTAAAGAAACACTGAGCTGCCACAGTATGACCAGTTTACACACAAGCTCAGAGTCCATAGACCTGCCGCTCCCACACCACCATGGGCAAAAAGTCACCCGCACAGGCAGCGTCAAGTCCACCCTCTCTGAGGGGTAAGTGGAGTATATACAGCAAATGTATTAGTTGATAAAAAGCTTATTACATGATATGTTAATGACGTAATGGAGCATTAAAATCTATTAGTCGTGATTTTATCTTAGCTATTTAAATCTGCCTGTTTGTCATAGATAACACTCATATTTTTCTTCTGTTTTAACAGCATGCCTCTTGACAGAAACACTCTCCCCAAAAAGGGATTAAGGTACTAATGTAACCACTATCCATCTAATTGTCCTCATAAGTATGTTTTTATGTTCTCACCTCTATCGAGTAACTAGCATTAGAATTGTCACTACATGTGATATTCTATGTATCAGTGGTGTTTGCTAAGGCAAGCATCGCTATTATAACGCTAAGTTAGTGATATGAACAAACCCCTAACCCTAAATACTAAACTTTGGCACCTCAACCAATCTCAAATCGTGAGGCTTTTTGAGGAGACTTGTGTGATTTACTTTTCAAAGTGAATAAAGCTACATTTTTCACCTGGTGGATGGTAAAATGGGTGAAAAAAAATTTATACTTTTATTGAGCAGGGACGCATTAAATTAATCAAAAGTCACAGTAAAGACATTTACAGTGTCACAAAAGATTTCAAATAATTGCTGCTATTTTAATAATTAAACAAAGTATGCTGAAAAAAAAGTTTCCACAATAACACTAAATTACTGTTTCTAAAAAAAATATTTAGCAGCACAACTGAAGACTGGAGTAATGGCAACTGAAAAAACAGCATTGCCATCACAGGAATAAATTACATTTTAAAATATTTAATTTAAATATTTAAAATAATTTACAATTAAAATTGTAATCATATTATAGAATATTGCTGTGTATTACTTTGTATACTGTGTTAATGCAGAAAGAGACTTTAAATTAAAAATTCTTACTGATCTCAAACTTTTGAATGGTTATGTACATAGAAGGCCAGGACCTGAGTCATATCTATAGACTAGAATATCAAGAGACTTGGGGATGGGTTCTTTCGACCTGAGCCATTAAGTAACTACCAAACAACCACTTAGAACACCTTAGCAACTGCATAGCAACATTCTGACAATGAACCACAAAGCTGGCAGTGTTGGCAAAATGTTTTGCATACTGTATCCACAGTGACTTGTCAAACCGTGTGACTCACCAGTCTTCAATTTATTAACGCTTTTAACCGCAGAAACCACAGCAGGAAAACATCACAGTGTTCTTAAGAAGCAATTAAATATTCACAAAGATAAGCACAGCATTTAAATAAAAACAGACTATTGTGTTCAAACCACTATAATAGAGACATGCAGTCATGATGAATGATAAACTGCCTAAATGCTGTATGCGTGTGACCTTCTGTTTGCAGTTAAATTGCAATGTGAGCAAATCAGTTATAGTCTGTTAGGTCTCAATATGGTATTTTAATACTAAAGGCTCAGCTCAGGTCAGCAGTGATGAGCGCACTGAAGATAGTCCAGTCAGAAAGATCCACGTGATCTCTATTAGTTTTATGCAAACTGTCTTTCAAGCATGCTGACAGGACTGCCCACTGCCGAAAGCTATTACTGCAGAACAATGGGTGTGAGACTGTGTGGGCTGTTATTATCACCAAGCTTTATTGCATAAATCATTTTTACACCCTATTACAGCCAGATATTTAGTGCTTTCAGTTTTATAGACTCAATATTTGGAACAGAATTTATTTTCCAAAAAACAATCTGAAAAAGCATTTCATTTTGGGAAAATATTACCTCACGGAATGGCTAAAATAGTCTGTTTGCACCCAATTAGGTACCCTCCGTCCTCCAGACAGACGTCACATGAGGAAGGAAAGGAATGGTTGCGTTCTCACTCCACTGGAGGACTGCAGGACACAGGAAGTCCACTTTCACCACCGGGCACAACCAGCACCAACACTGGCAAATACCACTACTCAAACCTGCGTATGTTAACATATATAATATCTGATTTATGATTTTCAGTGGTAGAACCCCTATTTCTCATTATACCATGGACAAATATTATAAAATAAATTTATATTTTTATGTCATCCTGATATTTGTGTTGCAGTGAGCCCCACCAGTATGTCACAATATAATCTTCCCAGCACCAGCATGAGCCGCTCCAACAGTATTCCAGCACAGGACTCTTTCGAGCTGTACGGGGAGGGACACACTTTGGGGGGCAGTGCCACCTCACTGGAGGAACGGCCACGTGGGATGAGCCGGTCCGGCTCCTTCCGGGACAGCACAGATGAAGGTTAGCATTGCAGTTACTTTACTTCATAAGAATTTATTCATTTATTTACATCTGTACATCGATAACTTTTCTATTTATGCACACGTCTGTTAGAAAACAGTAGGTTGTTGCATTAAAAAAGACTGTTGTTCTGTTCTGTCTGCAGTTCATGGTTCTTCTCTGTCTTTGGTCTCAAGCACATCATCTTTGTATTCTGCGGTGAGTGACGTTATAATGTTCTTAGACTGACAGACTGACTAAACAGTCAAATTTCAATTTTACAAGAGAATTAGTAAATCTTGGCTGTAGCTTCCTTTGTTTTGTTTTTTTTACATTTGTGAATATGCAAATGTAAATTTGTACACATAAATAAATATAATCCCTATTCATATATAGGATACAACAGATAAAGGTACACCATGGTAAAATATGTATTTGATAGTATTTTCCTCTAAAGCACTAGATGGCAAAACAAAAATCACTATGCATGTGTAGATGTTGATCCTTAACGCGATTGCGGGCAACAACACAATATCGTTTATTTGCGAAATTGATTTAATTTTACTATTTAATGTTTTTGTTAAAACATTATCGATTTATTTAACAAACGAGAATTGGTAAAATTATTTTTAGACAAAGGTCTTCAGTTTGATCAAGGTAATTAAATCAAGTTTTTTTTATTAAAATAACATAAGAACATGTAAAAGTATGGTATTTGATGTAAAAAGCACCTGTTTATTAATCACCTGTTTATGTGATAATAAATTTTGTTTATTTGCTGTATTTTTGAAATGAACATTTTATGACAGTGTATTTATTGAATAAAATGAAATACAATTATTTATCAAAACAGATTTTCCATAAGATATGCCTTTAGCCCTGTTATACCCTATAATGATAAATACTCTTTTTGAGTGTACTGTTTGAGTACAATTATGTATTTTAACTAATTTGTGTTTACATTTTGCCTTTAATTTTTTATATATATATATATATATATATACTGTATATGACATATTTGTATCTCTTTATTTATCTTTTCATTTTATAACTGTTTCCTTTCAAAATATTACAGACACACTTTATATTCCTTGCTTGAATCATGCTTTCTATATTAAAAATCATTTTAGTTCATAGTAGATTCATCAATATTAACTGCTAGTCTCTAAATAACAGTAACATCATACATTCTGTTTCCATTTGCCTGAGCTTGAAAAACTAACTTTAAAGAGTCATTTCTTTGAGAAGTCATCAATTTGAATACTTACAGTATACTTACAGTACAATATCCACTATTCATCAAGGCTATGAATGAAGACTAATGAGGAGATTTAGAGAGTTAGTTTACCCACCTCAGAAGCTCATGGTGGCTCAGCATTGTGTCTTTGCCACTATTTGAACACACATTTTCTCACTTTCAGGTGCTGGCATTTTTAGACAAGGTAATAATTCATCATGCAGAAAGCAGTTTGTATTTACCTTCACATTTTAATTACATTGCAAACCCTAACAGTCTAACATTTGGCTTCAAATCAGCTGCTACTAACAGATAACCAAAAATCTGATTCAAATGGCAAAATTCTGATCATTGGTTATTTTGTATGGCTTTGTGACTTACCTTTAAGTATTTGCAAAGAGCTGGTGTGGATTTTGGCTTCTTAATTCTTTCTTCTTATTGGATCTATTAGGAGACTGATTTTGAGGTTATGTGTGCAAAAAGCTGTTGGGATGTTGGTAATATTGTGTTTGGATAATTTTGTGACCTTTAACTGTTGTTTTCTTCTGCAGACAGAGGAGAAGGCCCACTCAGAGGTAAGAGTATCTTGTTTCCTACTTATATTTGTGATTTTTGGTCAAAAAGGTCAAACAGTGATACACTTTCACAAAGTCCAACATCGAGTGGTTGAATGAATCGGACAAACAAACCAATGCATTTAACAACAAGTGTTTTCAAAATTGAAAATTTAACCCTATGTTGCATTATTTCATCAAATACTCTTATGGAATCGATATCTATAATTCACTTTCTCACTGGCACACATACAGTCATGGACAAACATATTTAACACACACATCCATAATTTCCCAGGTTCACTTTGATTTGGACTCTTGTTCATTTGATCACTGATTTTCCTTTGATATCCCTTCCTTTTGCATTTGTGTGCCATTACTGTTCTCTCTCCTGCTAACATTTTTGTCCAAGACTGCAGACTTTTGTATATGCTGTGTCATGTAACGGCTAACTTTTCCCTACAAGTGCTAAAACGAATGTATTCCTGTTTCATGGTTAAACCTGCATTTTGTACGAACATGCAACATAGAGTTAATTGTACTTTTCTTTTCTCAATCAAGGGCCAAACAGTCCAAAATACAACGGTAATTTCTCATTTTGCATACACTCTTTCTAGTATAATACAAGAGAAAGCACTGGAAAGTATTTCAAAGTCTTACATGCCAGAGTGCTTACCAGAGGCCACTGATTGATATCTAGGTTCTTTTGTTACTGTTAAACAAAGACAATGAAAGAAGTTTATTCTACATTACTTCAGTGCACAGCTCAGAGGTTTCTAATGAGAAACCACTTCTTTTCATACAGCAAATCAGAAAACTGCGGAGAGAGCTGGATGCTTCTCAGGAGAAAGTGGCAACCCTGACATCTCAACTGGCAGCCAACGTGAGTGTGATGCAAAAAAAAAGAAAAAGCAGTCAAAATTCATCTCATCTAGTATTTTTAATTTAAACACATAATATGTACCTGTGCTGCAATAAAATTCTGTGTAAATAATAGAGCTTATTTTGAAAATAATAGATAAAAAATTAAAAATATAATATAATACTAAGGGTTAGAGGAGGAACATTTTTTATTTTAAATGCACAGCAGTGACTTTTAAAGATAAACTGTTCACAGTCAGTATGTTTGGGAATTTGAATTGTCATAATCTGAGTAGCGCATTGAAAGCAGCTCAAAATCCCAGACATTCAATTTTTGACTGTGGTATTCTGAGAAGACTTACTTTGTGTCCCTACATTGTCAAACCAGGGCATTGTGTTTCACAGCATCACATTAGATTTCTGTGTGAAGGCACCACAGGAAGAGAGCAAAGTTTGGACTGGGCTGAGCTCTATTCACTTTGCTGTCTCTGGAGTGATGAAGGCAGGTGTGATGAAGGGCTTTGCTCTCTGACAGTTTAGTGAGAAGTGTGACAGAGCATGAGACAGTTGCTGTCTCTCCACTCGACCTCCTCTGTGATTTGTGTTTGACAGGAATCGTGTATGGGAGAACGGCTCCGAACTACATCCATTCAAGTTGTACAATAGTTGAGTGGATTGAAATGTCTGCTCTCCAGCCGGATGTATTTGAAATTCTCAGTGTCAGAACAACTTTTGAAAGTTGGTGTTCATTGCTCAGGGATTCAAAAGAGATTCTTTCTCTCTGTTGAATCCTGATGCTCCACGGCAAGCTGGTGTATTATAAAATTATGAATTAACAACACAGAAACATATCACATGAAGATGAAATGTTGTTACATTTGGACCCAAAAATGATGTAAACACTCAACAAAGTTGCCTGATTGCCATTCCATTAGATATCAAACCAATATCAAACCTTTTATTTTAAAATTCTAATTTCCAAGCACACTTTTTAAACAAAACACTTGAAACCTGTGTGAACTTGAGAGAATCTTCCACTTAAAATCAACTACAAATTACAATCAAAAGGTACAAAATTTGCTTTAAAGAGTAGGTGCCCTGCGTTAAGATCCCCTTGGATAATCTCTGTCTCATGTGTATTTGTGTAAGAGAGCCTGTGCAGTTCTGTAGTGTTTTAGGGTGTGAAAGAGCTTAAGGATGGCTGTGCCTAACAGTGGTAGTGCTTTAGCTAGTTCACTGTTTTGGCCACAGCTGAACCATTATCCAGGCAAAGAGAGCCCAAATCAGTTTGCTCAGACATGGTCATTTCAACTGCAAAACATCTGGATTTCATCACAACCACACAAGGTAGGGTCATAACATGTGATGTGGCTTTATATATGTGTTGATTTGGCTTTCATTTTTGGTGAATATCATAGTTGAAAATAACTTTAATGTCAAAATGTCCACCTTGAGATTGTAGACAGGCGAGAGTTTGTTTAGAGGGATTTGTGTGCCAGGTACCTTTGTGTACGGTTTCTGCTTGTTTCAGGTGTGCTTGACTGGGCTGAGAGACTTAGTGTGGACAGATAGTTGAAGGAATATAAATGGATGGACAAACAGGTCAGGGCAGGGCACGTCGTAAAAGTGTGTTTATAGAGGCGCTCTCCCATTAGAGTCACTCAAGCATTTGGCATTGTGCCTCTCAGTGTTCGCTTGGCTTCACTTCCTGGCAGGCATTTTAAATAGTATGTACCAAGAACCTTTTCAATACAGCTCTGCTTACTGCTAAAAATATAATAAAACACAGTGGTATTTACTTTAAAATATTAGAATTTTAATTTGTAACTGTTTATAGCTTTTATTTGAATTGTCATTTGGTTATTGTGTCATTTTTATAGTAATAGATATAACAAGAAATAATCAAGAGAAGGACAATATTTGTTCAAACATGCACCATTTTTATTTTATTTTATTTTATTTTATTTTACTTTTATTGCTAGTTTTACACCAGCTTTGACTATTGTATGCATTGTTAAAGTCTGTTTTGTTTTGTTTTGTTTGCTTTGCTTTGTTTTTTTGTTTGTTTTTTGTGTGTTTTGTTTCATTTTGCTTTTTGTTTTGTTTTTGTTGTTGTTTTATTTATTATTTTGTGTGTGTTTTGTTTTGTTTTGACTTTGAGTCAAAGGTCAGATGATAAACTGGGTCATTTCTATTGCCAAAAGATGTTTTTGATGTATTAAATCTAAGATTGTTTCATTTCATTGTTTGAATATTCGTATATTCTCCTTAGCATTCACTGACATCAGAAGTCTTTTCAGAGTAGCTGAGGTCAGCGTTAGAGACGTCTCCTCTACCAAAGCCCTGGGGCCTTATGTTCAGACAAGCCTTAGACTTTGTGGATCCTTTGAACTCCATCGCAGTAGCTTAAACCTGAAACATGCTTCAAAGCCCTTGGCGACTGTTGAGTAGTTCACAGCACTATTCAGCTTGCCGATGCAGTATAGATCGGAATTACCCAGGAGGAACTCTCTGGAGGCTCAGACTAGGTGGATACAAAGATATATAATACTTTTTCGTGCTCAGATGCCCAGAGTGTGCTTTAAGTTTTTATACACGGAAGGATAAACTTAATAGACCTGTGAATGTATAATGCAGGTCTCACCCTTGTTTTACACCCACTGCATTCACACTACTGGCGTCATCAGTTTGCATTGCTGAAAGGAAAGTACAGGTAGGCAGTGTGAGTTGATTGCTATGTTTGGAATGGAATACAAGCATACTGCACAGTATGAACTGTATTCTGCATACTATTTAAAAAATATATATCATGTTGGAAACAGAATGCATTATCTGGTGATTAATATTTTAAACTGCAGCAGGCAATGTATGCCATTTAAATCAGCAAATTTTGACAATTTTATCTTTTTTGAGTGGAACTGTCTTAATTATTGTCAGTTCTGTCAAATAATCAGTCAAGAAGCAGATAAAGTTTGAAATGTAAAATTTTACTTCGTTTAAACATCGTGCTGAAAATGAAATTTTAAGTCAAGTGTATAATTTAAAAATCTTAAAGGTTGAGATAAATCTCAAGATAAATCAGTGAGATATATTAGAATTGATGATTTAAAGTGTTAATTAAAACAAGAGATTACAAAAGATTTAAATAAATGCTGTTGTTTTGAACTTTATATTCATCAAAGAATCCTGGAGAAAAAAAATATTAATAATAATAATAATAATCACAGTTTCCACACAAAATAGTATGCAGCACAACTGTTTGCAACACGGATAATAATCAGACATGTTTAAGCACCAAAACAGCATATTAGAATGATTTCTGAAGTATCATGTGACACTGAAGACTGAAGTAATGGCAGGCTCAAATAAATGCAGCATTTCTTTACATGAGAGAATTCTTTCAAAAACTTTAAAAACCTCAGATTTTTGAATGGTATCAACATAACTATTATTTCTTCATATAACTTCCTCTAGTTATTCAATGACTAAACTTGGATAACCTTGAACCTAGTTGCAAGTTTCACTTTGCAACAGATTGTCCCAGAATTCTGTCTGGATTACCTTGTGGATTTGGTGAAGTATTTTATGAGAACCTTGTGTTAAACTCTGTGTGTGTTTTGACAGGCACACCTGGTGGCAGCATTTGAGAAAAGTCTGACGAACATGACCTGTCGACTGCAGAGTCTAACCATGACAGCGGAGCAAAAGGTAGGAATGTTATTACTCACAAAAATGAGTACAATAGCTTTCAATGTTAGTTGAGATTCAATAGCACATACCGTATTCTACCAATCAGAAAATATTACTTTCTTCCAAACCTCCCTCCACAAAACCATCCAGTCATCATGTAAATGTAACCTTCAGGTTAAAACGTGAAACTCCTCCCTGAATTTGCACAAAGCACCCTCATCGACTTAATGAGTTCCTGCCGCTGTTAATCCCTCTTGAATAAACCATCAGAGATTACAGAGGGACGTCTTTGTTAAAGCGGCCCGACTTTCAATTAAAGCAGAAACCCTATCACAAGCAGTAAAATCCTGAGCGCTGCATATACAGAGACCGTGTGGCGGTGAAATAGGAGGGTTGTGGGCCCGCAACACATGCTCGGTTCCTCAGATCAGCGGGGCGCTTATCTCCACATGTGCTTTTTTGGCAGGAAACATCTGATAGAGGCATAAGACAGCTGGTGGTACGAGGGGGAGTTTGCGGTTTGCATACAAAAGAGTTTGTGTAGGGTCAAAAACTGAAAGTGCCATGTGGCTCACTTCCTGTCTAGTGATTCTGATATTAAGCTGATGTGATATTTTAATTAGCAGTGTTTGCTGGCATCACAAATATTATTGTGCATACTTAGAGTTCGGGATTTGAACAAACCACTTACCGTAAGTGTTCGACTTCAGCCCTGCACTGTTTGAGCAAAAGACATGAATCATAATCATGTGGCTTGATGGGAAGAGGTGTGCTTTTACTTTTCTAAGCAATTAAAGGAAGTGGTTCGTGTTTATATTCAATGTAACTGTGTTTGTGTGATTGTGTTGTAGGAATCCGAGCTTGCAGAGTTAAGAGAGACCATCGAGGCATTGAAAGCTCAGAACACAGATGCTCAGACGGCCATTCAAGTGGCCCTCAACGGCCCTGATCACGTTCATAGAGGTGCTGCTTGTGTGCTTTGAAATCTGTCAGAACTTTGTTTTATATTATTAAATGAATATTTTGGATAAGGTGCAGTCACATTTACTGCTGCTCAGTGAATTTTCTTCAGACCACGTGAAAGATTTTGCAGGGGGATCAAGTTGGTCATCCAAATTTCCGCATTGACTAACAGAAAGCTGCTTGGCTTGACTTGTGAGGGTGTTAGATATGCTTCATACATTGCTACACTACTGAATAGACAATGGACCTTTTTACCCACAAAATTTCATCAATGTGATCGCACCTTTAAGCTCAGTCAACAGCACTTGTGGTATAACATCGATGAATTTGGACTTTCTTCTTTTTTAACCTGACGTAAAATGACATTCCTGTTTAAAGGTACAGGCCATTTTTCTTTCTTTCCATGACAAAGTAACATATAAAGCCCTGAAACAACTGTAAAATAGACAATTTAAACAATGTCACCTTAAATATTATACACGCTTTAACAGAAGAATAACTCTACAGTAAGTGCTTTTGTAAAACTGTAAGCTTTACTTTTCTGCTCTTAAAATTGTCCGTATTCACTTCCATTGTAAGTGCCTCACTGTAACTCACAAATATGTTTATTATGCATTGACTGTTGTGTGTTTGTGTGTGTAGCAGACCTGAGGATCCGTCGACAGCACTCGTCAGAAAGTATGTCCAGTATTAACAGTGCAGCCAGCCACTCCAGTATGGGTAGCGCTAAAGATGCAGATGACAAGAAGAAAAAGAAGAAAAGCTGGGTGAGTCATTGCACAAAGCTTCATCATCACACAACAAGGCTCGTCCACATTTAGAATGATGACTACAACTGTGATGAAAGAGCACAGAATTAAAAAAAAAAAAAAAAAGAATTTGATGAACTTCAGTGGCCCTCAAAATTATGCGGACACATAAGCAAGAGTTTAAACAAATATATTGATGCCACTTTAACAAAATATCAAGCTAAGTAGCATATGCATTCAAATTGGCTAGAACTTTACTCAAAACTAAACTTCATTTTTGCAATGAACTGGTGTCAAGATTATTTTAGTGACTTTAAGGTTTTATAACCATAAATTAATTTTGAACAGATATTTAAGGATTTATATTGAATGATCACAGGACAGTGTTTTTTTGCCTTATGTATTAAATATAATTTAATATTCAAATATAAAATAAAAAGATGTCTTTTGTTTTACATAAAATGTGATTTTCTTGTCTGTAAAATAATCACTATTTTCTTTAATATTTTTATTATGTAATCATTCATATATTTCGTT
Organism: Tor tambroides; assembly: GCA_021397915.2. Classification (NCBI taxonomy): domain Eukaryota; kingdom Metazoa; phylum Chordata; class Actinopteri; order Cypriniformes; family Cyprinidae; genus Tor; species Tor tambroides. The sequence continues at coordinate 21,108 of JAFVLL020016919.1, forward strand.
ATTATGTAATCATGTTTATGCATTTTTAAATGCGACTTAAGTGTCCAAATACATTTAGGGGCAAATGCTCCATAAATGGCCCAATTTATGGAAAACCATCACAGTTATGACATTGCAACCTATGTCTAAATATTAATGTATTTTAGGTATTTATCAACCGTTTTTGTAACCTTGACATTGCAGAAACAAAACAAGTAGGATCATATTATAAGGCTTTTATCAAATTCTTTTACTATGAAGTGATGTTAATTCAGTCATCATTATAGTAGTGGCATCTACTCTCACTCAGTTTCGATTTTGGGAACATGAAGTACACGTAGCACAAACATTTCTGTCATTTCACCCCCTTCCGGCTGTCTCTCCCTCTTTCTCGCCCTCTCTCACACTTTCTCTGTCTCTCACTTCCTCACCACACCACCAGGGCAAGGATAGTGGACACAAGGTGACTATAACACACCCTCAAACTCTCCTGCATGCCCTTATGGAGGATCTGACATGCTCGTCCCACTTTTTTCCCATCATTGGCCCTTCAAGCCCCTAAAATTCCTCACCCTTCAGTGCTTACCCTTTAGAAAACCAATCTTTATATCTTCTTTTGAGGAATGCACTAATTAAAAACATTGTTTCGCTCAAGTTGCAGTCATTACTGATGATATATTTATGTTATTAAGATGCAATTTTGCATGTTTTACTTCTAGTCAGCTGTTCTAGTTCTAGTTTGTGGTTATTTTACAGATTTATTATCTCCTAATGCTAGCGGGCTGTTGTTTATTCTCATTTAGGGTGTGCATTAAGTCAAGAGCACTTGAGGTAAACAGCTGTTTGAAAAATAACATTGGCATTGTGTGCAGCAGTTATGGCTACTTTTCCTCGAGCTGCCCTGGACTCTTGTAATGAGAGCAGAGCTCAAACTGAGCTCATAAATACAAATCACCTCTTTATTTATGCGCCCATTAATTATTCATCTGCATAATTTGAGGCAGTGTGGTCTCTGGATTCAAAGGCTCTGGAAATGCTGCTCAAAGGTGAAAGACAGTGAGAAAGCAAACTAAAAAGAAAGGGAGTGGGACAAGGGTAGCAAAACAATATATTCATAGCAGGGCCTAACAATAAGGATACATTGTGAGAGATTTGCAGGACTATCTTATGAAAAATCACCTAATATACATATATGGAAGTTAATGTTATATGTTTTTTTTTCTTGCACATAAAAATACTAAATCTAGATTACTAAAAATAAAATTTAATACACTAGTCTTGCATTGTCACTTCACTCTATGTTCCATGATTGTTTACATTTCTTGTGTAAAATATATTATAAATATTAAATGTCATTAATAAATACATATATGTACAGTATGTACACATTTTATTGTATAATATATATATATATATATATATATGTTCTAACACATAAAAATACTTTACCACTACATCTTACATTCCTTCAGATTTTTTAATTATATATATATTACAGTTTTAATTAAACATTAATTAATATTTAATCCCCCGGTTTCACAGACAAAGCTTAAGCTAGTCCCAGACTAAAATGCATGTTTGAGCTGTCTCAACTGAAAATATCTTGCTCTGACATATCTTAAAATATGTCAGTGTCGTTGCTCTGTGTCAAGATGCACACCTTAATGTTTTCTTCTAAGGCATTTTTGTAAAAGTTGCTTAAATATCTTAATTTAACTAAGACCTAGTCCTGGCTTAAGCTAAGCCCCGTTTGTGAAACCGGGGCAGTATATAATTTATATTACTTGTGTGTGTATATGAAAAAGAATAAAATGTTTAATCAAAAACATAAAAATACATATGAAATAAATATAAATAAGTAAATAAATAAATATTTAATATGTAATATATATTATTTGTGTGTATATGAACAAAAGAAGAAACTATTTAACTAAAAACACATAAAATACATACAAAATATATTTTTTTTTTAAATAAATACATACATGCATACAAATATGATATATGATATTAGCTGAGCAAGACCAGGTCAGAAAAAAAAATCCTTATTGTTGAGCACCCAGATTTCTAAGAAAGTACAGGACTTCCTGTGGAATGCCTGTGGAATGTGACACAGCCTCCATGAGTCATTCAGAGCTAATCAAATGAACAATGAATAAATGATGCCGCTGTGTCTGAATATTCTGGTCCAGCGGTGCACGTTTCAGTCAGTGGTAACAGTGAGTGTGTTTTGTCCTTAGGTGGCTGATTCCATCCCCGCCCAGGTCAGTGTTTCCACGTCCCGCATCACTGCGGCCGATTGCCTCTGATAACCTTACCCCCATTAACTGCCCCCCCCCCCCCAAAATCCTAAGTGTTTCCAGAAACGTGTGCATGCCACCAGCATCCCCAGTCCCACTGACTGCCAGTATGTTTCTGCTGCTTAATTAGTTCTGCTCAGTGAACTATACGAGCAAACCGTTATCTCCCCTCCCGAAATGTTGCAATCAACCTTATTTTTAACCTTTATCTTAAGCTGACCGAAAATCACCCATGTGATGTGTTTATCTAAGCAGTAACACTTTATAAAACTTTTTAATGCAATTCAGTATTTAATTCTGGATTATATGGATATTTCTGTATGTGTGTGTGTGTGTGTGTGTGTATGTATGTGTATGTGCATATATATATATATATATATATATATATATATATATATATATATAAAGGAAAAGGCTAAAGGAATATTTTGGCCACATAAAACTCATGTGCCATGTATTTGGTTATAGCAGAAGATAAATTATCCTGTAAAGTTTGTAAAAATAAAATATATGTTTACAGTAGTGCCCTTACAATGGAAAGCTTGTATGTTTTATAGACTTTCATTCTAAGTGCATTTCTGTACAAACTTTTTCCCTTGATTTTACCTTGTTGTTTCCTTGTAAGGTAAATTATTTTCTGTGGTAACTGACAGCATGCGAGTGAGCCAGATTATTCCTTTAATAGTATTAATGAAATTTTGTTACTGGAATATCCAGAGGTAATACAAAGACATAATTCTCCCAAGCTATGAATCTTTTTAATCCATTTCTTCTGCCTGACCACAGAATAGTTTGAAATGAATGTTGTCAGGCTATATTAATTATATTGATTTGTGTTGTTTACTTACAGTTGCGGAGCTCCTTTAAGCAGGCCTTCAGCAAGAAAAAGACCAACAAGCCCCAATCGCCTCACGATGAGATTGAAGAGATGACTGATTCCTCCCTTCCTTCTTCACCCAAACTACAACACACCAACAGACAGACCAGCACCACCCAACCACTGCTCCCATCACCCTCCACCACTGAGTGAGTACAGACACACATATATACAGGACAATAAACACCTCTATGAAATGAGGTACATGCATAAACATTTACATATTTGTTGTCTTTTTATATATTTTGTTTCTATTTCATAAAGGACCACAACACATCCAATAAATCATCATTATTCTTCATCAGTAACTTCCACTTATTGTATTGTTTAGTGATTTTATTGCTATTTTTTTTTACATTATCTTTTGCTTTCCTTTTTTTGATAATCATGTTTATATTTCATCCTTTCCCTTAATCATATCTGTATTCTGTCCCTGTTCCTCAATGTCATGTGTCTTTAGAAAGTGTTTTTGCGATAGCAAGTCCTCCCCTATTTGGATGCCAAAGAAAAAGTCAAACGGTCATGTGGTCTACAAGCACAGATCTCGGTAACAGGCACAGTGTGGCATGCTGGGAAGGGGTTGAGAGTGTGCAGTGACTAAAATCACCAAAGTTAACAAAAGATATCCCTTCCCCTATATTTCAGTCACATTTCACATGAGCATTTTATGACAAACTAATTTGAGTTTAAAATGTAATAAGAGTTGCACTAAATAGTGGAAACTTTTATTAAAAACATTTCTGTAAAAGCTCAATAAATAATTAAATATAGTCAAACTAATAGTTTAGTAATAAAATCAGGGATTGTCTGAGTTTTAAAAGTTATTACATTAAAATTGTATTTAATATATGTTGCTTTAGCTTCAATAATTTGCCTGTGCTTAATAATGGACAACATGAAGGATTGCCACTTCGTGTTTGTGTTGGTCATGTGCGTAATCTCTAAAGCTGCATTCCATTCAACTCAAAATGTTGGAATTTCCTATCTGGAAAAGCCTGATAGAATGCTACTAAAAGTCTGGATTCTAAACATGAAGAAATTCACAACTGTGGCACCTAAGGAGATTTACACAGTTAATGCTAAACTTTGATTTTATGTCTTATATGTTTCATTTTTTTCTTATAAATCATCTTTCAAATGTCAAACAGTATTTCAGAGATATCAAGAACAAATATCTATGTCCAGCTTTGAATGGAATGCAGCAAACACCCCTCACAAATATAAAACACAAAGTCCAGAGTGTGAATATGTGTGCATCAAGGTGTTTGTGTACATAAATATTCTGACCACGTCTAATACTCCAGGAGTTTGTTGTGCATTAAACCCGCCTGTGTTTTGTAGCTCTCTTGGATGTGTAACAGTGTTGTGACTCCCTTCTCCCTGTACGGTTCGTGCAGACTGTGTGAATGTACAGAGGCTGAGGCAGAGATTATCCTCCAGCTGAAGAACGAGCTGAGAGAGAAGGAGCTGAAGCTGACTGATATCAGACTGGAGGCTTTAAGCTCCGCCCACCACCTTGACCAGATACGAGAAGCTATGAACCGCATGCAGGTATGCACACACACACACACACACACACACACACACTTGCGTATACATGCTGACTCACTCCAGAGCTCTGTAACATTATATCAATTCCTTGTGAATTCTAATACAGTGTTTTTGTGCAATGTGGTGATATTCAGAAATCTGGGAAACATTTTTTGTTTAATGTCTCTCATGCTTATCAAGGATTTATTTGTTCAAATAGAAAAATAAAAACAGTAATATTGTGAATTTTGAAAATCAGTGTTTTCTATTTCAGTATATTTTAAAATGTAATTTATTCCTGTGATGGAAATGCTAAATTGTCAGCAGACATTGCTCCAGTCTTTAGTGTTGAAACCATGTTGAATTTCTAGGATACTTTCATGAATAGAAAGTTCAAAAGAACAGTATTTATTTGTAAAATTATAAATGTCTTTACTGTCACTTTAATTTGTCCTTGCTTTAACATTTCTTTAACAGAAATCTTACTAACCTCATGCTTTTGAACAGTTGCGTGTATAATAATAATAATAATAATAACTAGAAGCTAAAGTTCGAAGACGAACTTTGATGTTGGCTTGGCCAAAGAGCAAGAGTACTTGTGTGTCCAGCGTT
>JAFVLL020016920.1:0-18397 GCA_021397915.2 Tor tambroides
AAGTGAACAAGAACACTGAGCATCGGCAGCTAATGTGGCGCACTGGAGTGACGTCACCGCCCCTCTTCGACTGATTGGCTGAGGAGGAGCTGTCAATCAAGAACTAGTGGACCAATGATGACGCTTGAGCCCGCGCTGATTTACATGAAACTCTAACCGCAACATTTGGGAAAGCAAGCGCAGAACGTGGAAACAAGCGCAAAGGGAAAAACAGCATACGCATACAAAAAATAAAAATATGAGCAGAAAATTTCTGAGAGCAGAAAAAACTGAGAAATATAACCAAGGAAAACATGATTTTGTGCGAAAGTCAGATCATTTTGCATTAATATTTCAATTTTGTGCAATATGATTTTTATTGTTTAAAGTTTTGATTCATGCTTATTAGTTTTAAAAATGCGTTATTAATTTTTTTATTTACGCTTATTATGTTTCGATCCGTGACCATTGTTTGCTATTCTGAAAACTTTGCTTTCATTTTTAAATCTTGTGCAATATATTTTTACTTGCGGTTTTAAATTTTGTTTTCACGCTTCTTATTTTTTTTTATCCGTGACTGCAATACTTTAGGCGGGAATCTGATCCCATATCTAGTGGAGAAGACTAATGATAAGATTCACATTAATCAGATCTTGGTTTAAATGTGTGCTGAAATAAATACCGGAAAAGATCGATTCGCGGCTTTTGAGAATCGATATCGAATTGACGTCATAAAAAAAAAAGATTAATCGAAAAAAATCTACTTTTTTGGCCAGCCCTACTTGCAACAGCTGTGGTTTGTTAATGGCTTCCATTTGAACCAATTGAGAATATTGAAAGTCATCAAAAGGAAATGCTAAAAATATATATTGGGATTAAAAAAAAAAAAACTCTCCCAGCCCTAATCACCTAATCACAATTCAGTTCTTTTGAATATAATGAAGTGATATTACCGGGTTTTTTTAAATTATAAAATTATAAAAAATTAAAATGTCTTGGATTTCATTACCCTAAACATGTTTCAGAATTATTATAAACCTACTACATCCAAATAGTAATTAATCTACACAAAGAATTCAAAGACCAAAGTGTAGCTAAATAAACTACTCAAATCCTCTGAAATCAGTCAGGCTCAGGGAATTTAAAGTGGTGCTTTTGTGCCTGTTACTGAGGAACTTGCATTAAGCCCGGCTGATGTCTTTTATTTTTCTCCAGTATTTTACATTGCTTACATTGCAAAAGATAAATGCTGCATACGATGTGAAACACTCATTTTCTAGCATTCAAGCTTTATGAGTACATCCATCATTTTATTATGAGGCTCAATAATATTTGCTTTGAAGTTCTCTGATCTGACTTCAAGTACTTTAGTTATCTGGTGCCTTTGTTTTTCCACTTTTTGTGGTCATTGAGTCATATTGCTCATTAACTTCTCTCTCGTTGGCTTCTCAGGTACCTGTTGATAACTGTCGGAGTGGTGTACGTTCGCTCTTTCCCCCAATCCCGCAAAGACATACTAAAGGACCTGGTGGAAATGTGCCGTGGTGTGCAGCATCCACTCCGGGGCTTGTTCCTCAGGAACTACCTGCTGCAGTGTACGCGCAACATCCTGCCTGATGATGGAGAGCAGGCTGAGTACGACACTCCGTATCTAAAGGCTGTGATTGCACCTCAAGTAGCTCAAGAGTGTTGTGACTCGCACCGAGCAATTTAAATGATGCCGTAGCGTAATCCTGTGTGCTAAAATACAATTTAATCCATTGCTAGAAAAGCCCTATTTTCCCACGTTCAGAGCTTAGACGGCACTTAGACAGCTTTTGACAAAATGATTCACTACAAAATCTCATTATCTGCTAAGGATTGAATGATTACCAGTGTTCTCTCCTATTTGATTTAGGGAAGAGATGACCGGGGACATTAATGACTCCATTGACTTTGTACTGCTGAATTTTGCCGAGATGAATAAACTGTGGGTGCGCATGCAGCATCAGGGACACAGTAGGGACCGAGAAAAGAGAGAGAAGGAGAGGCAAGAGCTGCGCATCCTCGTAGGGACCAATCTGGTCCGACTGAGCCAGCTGGAAGGCGTCAATGTGGAAAAGTACAAACAGGTGCGTTTTGGTTTCAGTGCTCCAGTGCAGATAAATGATCTTACTCCAAAGCCCATAAAGCTCTGTTAAAGGTTTAAAAGGGTGCATTGAAATTAGATTTGACCTTGATTACCTGTTTATATGTGGGAACCTCAAACTAGCACTTAGCATAAATCACTGGGTAAAAGAGCTATTGATGGAACGACAACTGCGTAATAGGTTACAGCATCTTTTGATAGTCCTTTTGAAAGCTGTTTGTTAAAGCACTCCATGTTCACGTTCATGAATTAACAATGTGACAGGCTCAATATGTTCTCATTTGATTTTTAAATTCAAGCACCCATTCAAATGGATAAGACTGTGCCCACAGGGCAGCTTTTCTAATGTACTTTATGCTTTTTAACCAGAGGTAAATGAACATGTTTAGCTTGATATGGCAAATCAAAATTCTATAATTCATTCTTCTAGCAAACAGCTTAGAGACTCGTGTAGCTTGGTCATATTTGTTTTAAATGCTCACTTTCAATTTTTTAGAACCACAAGTGTTGAATTTGGGAAAATGCAGCTGAACAAATAAATTAACATTTTCAAGCAAGAAGTTATCCATATTATATTTGAATAGTTTGTAAAACAGACAGCCATTCTCGTTTTGAGCCATTTGTGAAGGAGTGATCCCATATGATGGTAAAGATGTTTGTAATATTACAAAATATTTCTATTCTGAACAGTGCTCTTCTGTTCATAAAAGAGTCCTGAAAAACAATTATCACAGTTTTCACAAAAATATTACGCAGTTAAATTATTTTCAACACTGATACTCCAAATCAGTATGCTAGAATGATTTCTGGAGGATCATGTGACACTAAAGACTGAAGTAGTAGCTGTTGAACATTCTGCAGGAATAAATTACATTATAAAATACAAAAAAATAGATTTTAACTTATAATAATTTTTCGCAGTATTGCTGTTTATAGTCATTTTCTATTAAAAAATGCATCCTTGGTGAGCATAAGAAAAAGACATTTTTAAAAAATCTTACCCCAAACTGTAGTGTATAGTAAATTTCACAGATCTGTTTAATGTATAGTGGTTTTAAAGCAGCATATACTGTAGGCAGAAAATTGTAGAATTGTGCTGTGATTTGCAGTTATTTTGTTTGCAAAAGGATTTGGCAGCGCTAACAAGGCATGTGGTAAATATGTGTTGACTCCCCACAGATCGTGTTGTCTGGGGTCTTGGAGCAGGTGGTGAACTGTAGAGACTCTCTAGCACAGGAATACCTCATGGAGTGCATCATACAGGTACAGAAATGTCCCAGCATCGCTCATCATCCTGTTTAGTGCTGTCAAATGATTCATTGCATCAAAAATAAAAGTTTTTATTTGCATAATAAATGTGTGTATGCTGTGTATGTTTATTATGTTTATATAAATACACACACACACAGTATATATTTTGAAAATATTTACATGTATATTATATTCATATAATTGATATTATATATAAATATTTTTAATATATAAACATAACATTTTTCTTAAATATATTCATGCATGTGTGTGTATTTATATATGCATAATAAATATACACAGTACACATACGTTATGTAAATGAAACTTTTATTTTGGATGTGATTAATCGTTTGACAGCACTAATCCTGTTGTACTTGACTGTAGGAGTCTCTCTTTTAACATGCTCCCATTGGCTTTTTCCCAGTTATTTTAAGTAGTAGCTGGCATGTTATAGGTAATGCCTTCGCAATTTTGTCTGCACTTTATTTTTCTGCAGGTCTTTCCGGATGAGTTTCACCTGCAGACATTGAACCCGTTCCTTCGCTCATGTGCTGATCTGCATCAAAACGTGAACGTCAAGAACATCATCATTGCTCTTATTGACAGGTGGCTTATATGATGCAAAGAATGGTTATATAATGCAAAGAAATGTTAGCACTTTATTTTACAGCATCTTTGTTGCATATTACATGTACTTGCGTACTAGTAATAATAACAACTTATGCATAATTACATGTAACTAACCCTAAACCAAACCCTTTTTGTAGTTTATAATTACTCAGTACATAAATCTATAGTTACATTGTAACAAGGAAACCATAAAATAAAATGTAACCAGAGAAATGTACACATTTTAGCGCAAGTTAACTTTTCAAATCTGTTTTGGGGTTTCTGTATATTGAGTCTTATTTGATTGTCATCCCATCCCACAGATTGGCCTTGTTTGCTCACAGAGAAGATGGACCTGGAATCCCTGCTGAAATCAAGCTATTCGATATTTTCTCACAGCAAGTGGCAACTGTCATACAGGTATAATATCATGCAGTGCCTTTATTGAAGTATTGAGTGACTTAGTAAATTCACTAACTTAAATATAAATGTTTAATGTTGCCATCTTTATTTTTTTCTTGTCAGTCTCGTCAGGACATGCCTTCTGAAGATGTTGTTTCGCTTCAAGTGTCTCTCATTAATCTGGCCATGAAGTGCTATCCTGAGCGTGTGGACTATGTGGATAAAGTGTTGGAAAGTACTGTGGAGATTTTCAACAAACTAAACCTGGAGCAGTGAGTATTAGTTATGATGTTTTTCTCACACCATTTGGCAGATCAGCACATGGTCAAAGCAACACCCACACTCTTTAGCACCGCTAGTGTGTTGCTAAAAGATCCTTAGCCTTTTACTTGCTGGAGGATTTGAGTGCTTAATTTCTGTATTTATATCCTCATTTCGGTGTAAAGAAACTGTTACAGGAGATCATGCCTATAATAAGTGCGGAACCTCTTAAACCAGTATGCTGATCCTGATCTATTTTTGAGCTGTTACACTGCTCATAGTCACTGTGTAGATGGTTATAAGTGAATAAATATATTCAAATAAAACAACTGAAAGTATTATTAAAGTGTCATTGCTGCTTAAACATTTTCAATTTTGTTCATATTTATTTATCTCTTAATCTGTCTTTAAAAGCTTACAAAACCCTAAGGCTGAAATTTTTGACATGACAAAGTTTGAAAAGGGTCCTTGCAGTGTGTTTTAGGCAGAAATAATTGCAGTTTAATTGTAGGGTTCTTCAAACCAGATTTGTTGAGGAATATTAATCGAATATAATAACACATTATTACAGCAAGTACATTTTTTTTTTTTTTTTTTTTCAAAAATATCATAGTCACTGGGGTAAGGCGGCTTGATCAAAGAAGTCCATGCAGATACATTTAAATGTCCCTATATAATGTCCTTCCTTTGCTGTCTTTGTTTGCATTTTCAACTTTTTCTCATGTGTTAAAAATAAATGTGATTGTTTCTTTGCTGACGTCCAAAATCCTCCCAGACACCAGCAATTTTGAGGGCGGATGGGATGCCACATAGACATGATGACTCACTGTTTTCAATCACAGCGAGTGACTGATCACAGCACAGGCCAATCATGCTAAGGGCTGATATTTGTGACTAGCTGCCACTTCAGCACACATCTGTTATGTTGTGGTGATGAATTTTTGGTGTCATACCTCAAATCTTCCTATTTAAGACAACTGGAAGTTCTGTAAATGCTGGATTTGTTTTTCATGGATGAATCGTTTCACCGCCTTCAACATCTTGAGTGTGAATTTAGCACGTAACTATACAAACCATCTGCCTTTTAAAATGCTTAGGGCCACAGTAGTAAGGTCACTCATTACAACATCAGTGTACCAGCTTCTATTTATGATTTCTTTCATGTCTTTTTGTGCAGCATTGCCACCAGCAGCGCAGTGTCTAAGGAGCTAACCAGGCTGCTAAAGATCCCCGTGGACACATACAATAACATCCTCACCGTGCTTCAGCTCAAGCATTTTCCGCCTCTCTTTGAGTACTTCGATTATGAGTCACGCAAAAGCATGAGTTGCTACGTGCTGAGCAACATTCTGGACTACAACACCACCATAGTGGCCCAAGATCAGGTTTATATCACCTACAGTACTAAATGGTCAGACTGGTGATGTTTTTGCATGTCTCAAACCAAATCCCAGTAAGAGGTACTAGAAAGTTTGTGAGTCTTGTAATGTCTTGAATCTTTTTGTACAGTAAATTACATCGACTTTCATTACCATACAGAGGTTTGGGGTCTGTAAGATTTTTTTTTTTACATTTTTGAAACTTGTGCTCACCAAAACTGCATTTATTTGATCAACAATACAGTAAAAACAGTATGTTGTGAAACATTATTACAAATAAAAAACAACTGTGATGGCAAAGCTGAACTTTCAGCAGCCATCCCAGGAATTTTCAGGATACTTTGATAAATAGAAATTTCAAAAGATCAGCATTTATTTGAATAGAAATCTTTTGTAAATGTCATTACTGTCATGTTTGATGAATTTAATGCATCCTTGCTAAATAAAAACTATTAATTTCTTGGAAAAAAATCTTGCTGACCCCAAACATTTGAATAGTAGTTTGCATTGAGATACTCATCTAAGTCTGCTAAGTCTTCAGGTCCTTTCACAACATTTATATTGAGTTAACACAGTGTTTAGTTTTTGCACATCACAAATGCATGTTTCCAGCTTGGTAAGCATAAATAACATCAATAATGCCTATGACCATAGCATGGCAAACCTCAAACCTGTGTGGTGAAGACCATAGTTTAATAGAGAAGACCCAGATTTATGTTCTTTCAGAAGAGCAGGTTAATTGAAATGCTTTAGTTCAATTACGTCTTTAACTGATGGTACTTCACATACTATACTTCTCCAGCAAAAATATTTACACTCGGGGCATTTTGGTCAATAAGTATGTGGAAGAATACAAGAATTTATGTGCTATCATATTGTCTCAGATGAAGTTGTAATGTTGGTCAAGTTTAAGCAGAAATACAGAAAATTCTTAAGGCTTCACAAACTTTCTAATGCTATTGTATTTCCTTTTTGAATTTATGAATATGTAACCAATATTTGAGTCATTTGCTTCTGTAATAGCAAGTGACTGACAGGTTCAGGTGGCCTACTGTCGGTTTCCTCCTTTTCTTATTATGCTGCGTGCCATGGCTTTAGTGCACTGCAGAGATTTTTGATTACTTTTGGCTTTAAATGGCATTTCACTCAAGCCCAGGGGTCTTTTCTGCCTTTTTTTTAAAGGTGCATTGTTAATTCTCCCTAAAATCTGTGACTCCTAAGGGAAAGGTCAGCTATGACTCAGACAAGTCTAGTCATCGCACCAAGAGAGGAATATATCGATATTCCCCTGTTGAAGAAGGTTGGAGCTCCTCTGTACCAAGGACTGTGCCAAAAAAGCACCATCCTTTCGCTCACCCACTCATTTTATGAGCAGTTGAAAAGAGAGCACTGAGTACATAACAGCAGTGAGGAACCATTTGAAGCCATTTAAATCTGTTTGCTTTAGAGCACAGAATTGTAAAAATAATGACTGTAGCCAATGTAGCCAAGCTACAATTGAATTATCCAGGTCTGTTAAAAAAGTAAGTTGTTGTATTTCAGTTGGAGTAAAGTGTTTACATGACATTTTTAAAAGACACATTATTGCCTTAATGTGACTGAAATCAAACTTTTAAAGTGCACTTAGTGTTTGCACTTTACAGGGTCAGTAGTGTGCTTATAGATGAATGGGAGAAAGTATTTTTAAAATGGAAAAACATGCCTGCCCCATAATACGTCTAGTCATATTTACATGCTCTCTCCACAAATTCTTCTGAAGTCACTTTTGGTGTATTTTAGGGCCATTAAATTGCCTTCTGCTGTCTTAACTATTTGCACCCTGCATTCTAGGCATAATCTCATGGCTCTTTTCTTTCAGGTTGATGCAATCCTGAACCTGGTGTCTACGCTGATCCAGGACCAGCCAGATCAGCCTGCTGAGGATCCTGACCCGGAGGACTTTGCAGAGGAACAGAGCCTAGTGGGCCGATTTATTCATCTGCTGCATTCAGACGACCCTGACCAGCAGTATCTGGTACACGTTCTTTCCTCTCTTAACCTCTCCTTTCATCATATGACAGAGCAAGGCATTGTTAGCCTCCACTCAGAGAAGTCTATAAAAATGCACTGCTGTTAAGTGCTCCTTATTTGTGGGGAAAGTACAGCATGTTTCTTTGATCATTTCATTGGATGCTAAGGAGAAATAATCTCCTTGATGGAACATCATAAGCAAATGACTGACAATGTCGTGATTGTTTGACATCAGCCAGAACTGCTGTAATTAGCTCCCAGTGAAAGTTGTTTTATTCCACATTCAATCAGCTGATGAGGTCATCATGCTGCTTAATGAATTATTCAAATCGTTTCATCTACTCTTTTGTTTCGTGCCTCCCACAGATTTTAAACACTGCCAGGAAACACTTTGGCGCTGGGGGGAACCAGAGAATTCGACACACTCTTCCCCCGCTGGTGTTTGCTGCTTATCAACTGGCCTTCCGTTACAAAGAGAACTCCTCCTCAGTATGTCCCACATTCAACCACACAACATCCTACTCTGCCATGTCATTGCCTGAAACCAAGCGCTGTCTTTAGCAACCTTTGGAGGCAGCATGCTAACTAAAATGGTACATCATTAAAGAATGATTTGAAATGCTTTGGGCAGCAGCTCCATTGGTGGACACATGCATTTGGAATAGCGCCCCAGTAGAGAAGGGGTTTTCAAACTTTTTATGCCCAGGCCCCCCAAATACAATGATCCCCTTGCTAAAATAGAATGGCAGCTATATGTTCTCTCGAATAAAAATGCATTTGTACTGTGTGAGAGCAATAAAAATCATGACAAGGACACAAGAGGTTTACAAAGGAATTATTTAATTGAGTAGAAGAAATATACTATGATTCAAAAGAATGAAATAACTTTTATTAATGTCATGATTTCTGAGCAGAACAAAAATTTGGTAACAGGGTCCTACTTTATATTAGGTGGCCTTAACTACTTTGTACTTACATTTTAAATTAATCATTCAGTACAGTGTACTTATACATGTCTGCATGTTTTTACATTGTACTTATATTTTAAAAATAGCTACATGTAGTTACATCTGTAATTCATTTCTGTAATTACGTTTATAATTACACCGTTGACCCATCCCTTACACCTTAACCCACCCTTAAACCTACACATACCACCAAACCTGTCCCTAACCTTACCCGTATCCATACGCAAAAGCAGCAAAAGTGTTTTGCAATACAATATGAACACAATGCATTGTATAAGTGCATTGTACTTATTTTGTGTTTTAAGTATGTAGTAGTTAAGCTCACCTTATATAAAATGGGACCAGTAACATTCATAAATTCAGTAATTATGTAAACTGTTGCATTTAACATATCAAATTAACATCTATAGTAAAAATTAACAACACTTAGAAGTACATTTTGTAAAATCCAAGTATACTTTTACAGAGTCCCTGGAAAACCCAGTATGAAAACCTTTGCTGTGTTTTGGTTTTAGCATGGCACATGAGTCTTATAGAAAAACCCCCACTTCTAATTAGATGGGACTATTTTTATCAGTTTGATACAGAATTAAACATTATTTTCTCAGTTTTTAGGTATTTCTATATTTAGGTTGGCAGCTCACTTGATTTTGTAACAAAGCCCCTATGTAATTACACACCTGTATAAAAGATAACTTATTGTCCACATGGTAAGTCTGACATTGCTGTTTGTTAGCTAAGAGGTCAGCAGCCCATCTGTTGCGTACAGAAACTATAAAAATTATAATCATTAAATTTACTATAAATTAATTTACTGTAATTTATAAAAACAGTGACAAGCATTCCTTATAAAGAATTCTTAGTAAACCCTTTAACATTTTTCATTTGGCATCCATAGTGAGGAAATGAAAGTACACCTTTTTCTTTCTCATGGAAGTGCAGTTGCAGAAGCCTCATCTGTCATTTTTCACACTTGTGAAATGCACTCGCATTAGACTCACAGTTTATAATAGAAGAGATTTTTTTCACATATATGTCAATCTTTCTCTTCTACAGGATGATAAATGGGAAAAGAAATGTCAGAAGATTTTCTCATTCGCTCATCAGACCATCAGTGCTCTGATAAAAGCAGAGCTGGCGGAGTTACCCCTGAGGCTCTTCCTCCAGGGGCTCGTGGCATGGAGATGACTTTGAGAACCATGAGCTTAGGTGCCCTACGAGTTCATGTCTCAGGTAGAGAAGCATTTTGTTTTGTATTAAATGCCTGATAGGTCTCTGTCAAGATGAGTAACATGCTTGGATTCTTTATCCTTGCCTCTCGTGTTCATTACTATTCACAGTGATACAGTAATAGCCTGAGAGCAAGACTAGATCAGAAGAATATTGGTTTACATGCACTCACTCTCACACCCAACACATTATTTCTGAAATGCCTTTTAAGTTTTGCATGTGTGTTCCAAGGCCTTCTCCCTGTATGAAGATGAGATCAGCGACTCGAAGGCTCAGCTGGCCGCCATTACGCTGATCATTGGCACGTTTGAGCGTACTCGGTGCTTCAGCGAAGAGAACCACGAGCCCTTGCGTACCCAGTGTGCCCTGGCTGCCTCCAAACTGCTGAAGAAACCCGACCAGTGCCGTGCAGTCAGCATTTGTGCCCACCTTTTCTGGTCAGGACGCAACACTGACAAGAGTGGAGAAGAGGTTGGTATATGTCTTCCACAGTTTAAAGGACCAATGAAGTCTAAAATTAGTTGTTCCTTTGTGACTGTGAATTAGACTGACCTTAAGTTGTAATTGGATTGCAGGTTATGTAAGTCTCATTGAATAGTCTTGAACAAAGATATGACCTTACAATGAAATAGCACATAATGCTATAATGCAGTTTTTTTTTTTTTTTTCAAATGTGCCATGTTTATGTTGGAGTTGTTCTTTCATAACCTGTCAGAATAATCTGAATATCTTAATCTTTGTCAGCGGGTGTCATTTTCAGTTTTCAAGTGTCGTTCTGTGTGATTTCATTAAGTTATTGGGGGTGTTTTAGCAGTGAAGCATGCTATTTTAGATATGAAAATGAGAGTTTCAGTGGAATCGGATAATCGGGTATTTGCTGTCATTTCGGAAGCTTAAAGCTTTTTTAGAGGGGTTTTTTTATTGTCAAGACGCTGTAGGTGGAAGATGTTCTTATGAGTCATTTGTATTGAGGTGAGAATTAAGGGTAAATTGCTCACAACATTAAATGAATCTGCCAGTGATTTCAGTGAAACTTGGTGATTCATTTTAGAAGCAGCATTTTGTGTAGGCTGTACACATTTTGTTCAGAATGTGACGTCTTCTCTGCTTGTGCATCTTCTTGACCTCATATATAAGTGTGAATTTTTGAGTTTTTCTCTGGCTTCGTTCACACTGCTTTTCTTAGCTCACTCCCAAAATGCAGGTGTAACTCCTGAAAATTAAGGTTGTCAGTTCAGTTATAGAAGGTTGTTACTCGTGTTAACAACTGTACTCTGTGTACCGTAATCATCCAACCTAGTTTGTCAGTTTGAGGACATGCAACAAGAACAAGCCCAACTGACCGTGGCAAGCAACGAGCCAGAGAGGTCATGGAGCTTATAAATTCCATAGTTTGGTGAAAATCTGTGTCAGTAAAGTATCTACATGCATCTTCTTGTTTCTTAATCCAAAATGATTTATTCAGGTTTCCAAACATCCAACAAAAGCAAACAAAAGACACGGTAGAAAAACCATGTGCTTCCACAGCTGATCACAAAGGAAGTAAGTTATGCCCCCTATAGGCTTAAATACTATATCTTCTAAACATCACCATCCTATTCTCTTAAAGAGACACTGTTAAATATTAACCACATAGTCCAGAAACAGAATATTGAAAACAAAATTCTAAAATAAACACACAAAAAATACTATTATGAAACATAAAATAAGCAGATAGGGTTTGAGCGTTATGGCCTGTACACTCCCGGCCTCTAATTGTATTCTGTTATTAGAAACAATTATAACAATAAGACAATCAACAATTAATATCCATATTCTATTGCAGAGCAATTATTATTCTTGATGAATGATATCCGCGATTTCAAGCAACAGTCACAGTCCATATCATAGTCTTACTGTCTCAATCAGCTTCCAACAAGAGACAGATCTTTGTGATGGGTCTGTCAAGCTCGCTTGTTTTTGTCTTAACTTGAACTCTGCGAACAAGTCCATGTTCATCTTGTATCGTTTTGGTAACCCTTCCCATTACCCATGAATTTCTGGGTGCTGATTCATCTACAATTAAGACGGTTTCTCTAGGCTTATAATTTCAGGATACTTTCATCCATTTTTGACGTCTTTGAAGCTCTGGTAAATATTCTCTAATCCATCTCTTCCAAAAGAGGTCAGCCAGGTATTGCACCTGTTTCCATCTTTTTCGTGCATAGAGGTCTTCCTTTTGGAAGAGTCCAGGGGGCAAAGCAGGTTTTACCTTCATTAGCAGCAAGCAGTTAGGTGTGAGGGCTTCTAAATCATTCGGGTCATTGGAGGCGGTAGTTATTGGTCTGCTATTCAAGATGTGGAAGCCACACAGAGAAATGTCTGAAGACCCTCCTCATCCAAGTGGCATTGAGAATCTTCTTAACAGAACGGATTATACGCTCCCATACACCTCCATGGTGCGATCCAGATGGATTTTAGATGGATCGAGGCTTGCTAGGTCCGGTAAAATCTGCTGTCTCTGATCCAGTTCATTTGCTGGCTTCCTTGGCTTCAGCAGGCTGTATTTGCCCACCAACTGGCAACCCGGGGTGTTGAACTAGTGGGATAATTGGCAGTGGACGGGATCATGCAGGCCAAAATATAAATAGAAACAACGTCCTGGAACGGATATTTCTATGTGCAATATAATGGCTGTAGCACTGTTTTTGGAGAAGACAGTTTTTCAACTTGGCATGTTTTCTAAATCTCTGAAAATATATAATAGTTATTTTAGTACAGTAAATAGATCATTTTGTTCCTTTAAAACTGCTTCTGTGTTGCGATACTCCTGGTTTTTGTGTATAGTTGTACATAAAACATATCTGCAGCAGTTGTAACTCATTACACGCTATTATCACATGCTATTAGTTTAGCTGTAGGGGGATCTGTTGCACTCATAGCACAGACGCTTCCATTACATATAATAGACATTCTTGGATTCAGTCCTAATGATTTTTTGTGTGTTGATTTGTGCTGATACGTGGCCAGCTCCTGCATTGCACCAGTGTGGTGTTTTGCAGTGCAGAGCTGTGGCTGTGAAGTCTGAACGCCGTGTGTTCATCTTTCTACTTAGTGTTTATCCTCCTTATGAGTGCTGCGGGTTGTCACAGTTTGTTTCAGCACACCACAAGGAATTGATGGTTTGGACGTTTTATTTTTTTATACTCATTTTGTTTAGACAGGTGCACTACACACATGCTGATCCATACAATCACTCTGAGGTTTGTGGCATTAATGTTTATTATATATTCAAAGACAAAGAATTGCTGAATGCAGGCAGTATATGAAAGCTTTGCCTTTTAATTATTATACAGATATTTTAACCAAAGAGAGTAAACTATATTAAAGAGGGAATATTTAGCGTGAATTCTCAGTGCTGTCAAAATAAAGAGTTTCGATTCTAATACTTAATGGCCAATGTGATAATTGAAACATAAAAAAATATCAATGACATATCTTGGCTTACATATAAATCAGCATGGCCAAGATCATTAGGGTGTGAAACAATCTATGCAAAATAACACATCCTCTTTAACAGTCTTTTTATTTTTTTGCGTTGGTGTACAAAATTTGAATGCTGTTTCTCAAAAGTTGTGTTTATCTCTTTGCCTGAATTGATTTTTTTTTAAGCAAACCATGACTAAATTTAAGTTCTTTTCTTGAGGGACAACACTCTGAGTGTAATAAAATGCAGCATGAAGTATATTTTATTTTGTAAAATATTAGCAGTTAAGACTGAATCTGAACATCTGTAAATATTTTTGGTCATTTATTTCTATTTTCTTTGCACTTTTGTGCAAATCCACTGTTTAAATTAAAAGCATCTTTTGTACAATACCATGTATGAAATACATGCCCTTGAAATGGCACTAAAAACAGGGGACCTGATGTGGCAATTGTGCTTATTTTCTTTTAGTAAGGATCGATAGTCAATGTTGTTGTGACTCATAATTGCATGTGGAGAAATACGATCATGCTGTGTTCCTTCTCTCAGCTCCACAGCATGTTCTTGGGTATGTGTTGCCCCTAACAACAGAGCTTCCCAATCCAATTCATAACTCCATATGCTGAAAAGTGGAGCTGGCTTAAGTGGCTTTTGCCAAGATAAAATGGAATAATTTGAGGCTGTTCACCACAGTCAGAACTGAAATCAGTTTTTTTTTTTTTCCTCTGTTGTCAGATCCGTGATGGGCGAAGGGTGATGGAATGCTTGAAGAAGGCTCTGAAGATCGCTAACCAGTGCATGGACCCCTCCTTGCAAGTTCAGCTCTTCATCGAGATCCTCAACAGATACATCTGCTTCTATGAGCGAGAGAATGATGCGGTATGACCAGAGATGCCCTTTCACTCTTGACCATTCACTCCTCTTTCTTCTCCACCCTCTTATACCTCTCATTACTCGCTTGCCTTTAACCTGTTGTCTTTGCTGTCTCTCCTCTGTTCTGTCGTCTCTCACTCATTCTCACTTTCCCTCTCCGTGCTCCACATTTTTGTCTGGTGCAAGCAGCGCTAGATTATATCTAACGTGCACTTATCTGAGAGGAAGCATCTGTATCCATGTTCAATTTGAGGGAGATTGAGTCAGGACTTGCCAGAGCACATCTGGGCCACAGGGCAGCCAGGACTAAGAGGAAACACAAACAAACACGTTTGCCCATCAGCCGTCTGGCTTATTACTGAGGTCGCTCTTGACAGCTGAGCTTCATCCTAGGACAAGGGCCACTTTAAACGTGGAAATAAATGGGAGAATCAAAACCAAAACAAATTCCCACACTGCATTTCATTGACACATTACCTGTCAGTGTTTCTCCTGTTGTTATTGTGTTACAATGGAGAGCAGAGTTGGGGATGTTTAAATGATTGTAGTGTTGTTCATAGTTTGTGATTATATACAGCACACTGACAGAAATCAAATGCTTGCCGTAAATCTATAGTTTGACACCAGTGTTATTTTTGTGCGTTTATGTGACGCTGGTGTCTCTGAGTGTGAGAGTGTGTGGGTGTGTGAATTTACCTGAGATGCTCATCTCCTCGTGTCTGGATAAATTGCTCACAGTGATTTCAGTGAGTGCTTTTGTGCCTGGCACAGTTTTTGCACCATGTCTGCACCGCGAGAGAGATTGCTCACATTTATAGAAACAAGATAAGCACAGCTATTATAATCAACAGAACTGTCTATGCTGCACATTTTCCATTTCTTCTTTTCCTATGGAATTTTATGTCCTTCACTTTTCTGTGGAAAAGTATGGAGTCTGTCACTTTGTTTTTGAGAGAAGTCTCTTATGCTCACCTCAGTAACTCCTCTTACCTTCATTTTAAGAGTCAATTGTTCATGAATCATTCTATACCGGTCTCGCTGTATGTTTTAAATTCAATACAAATAGAACCAGCTCATAAGACTAATTTGTTCAAGAATATGACTACAGAGTTTGCGTTGTATGTTGGTTTTTCTTACAGCCAATTAAAAGATTTTTTTTGCCGTTTTTTTAAAATGGTACACTACACAATACTGGTTTGGTACTCATATATCTTTCCCCACTAAATCAACATTTCAAAAAAAAAAGCTGTTTTTGAAATAAATGTGCAAACTAATTAAAATGATTATAAGATATTGTATCACAGGGATTTGAGATTTCACACTTTGTTACTAAGAAAAGACCCTTTGTTTATTACTTTGTCTCTTTGTCACTTTTATTTGCATAAATCCAGAGCAGCCTGGATTTACTCAATCTGTGCACGTTGCTTTTCAGGTGACGGTCCAAGTCCTGAATCAGCTGATCCAGAAGATCCGTGAGGATCTCCCGAACCTGGAGGCCAGCGAGGAGACGGAGCAGATTAACAAACACTTCCACAATACACTGGAGCACCTGCGTCTGCAGAGAGAGTCGCCCGAGTCTGAGGGACCTGCTTACGAGGGGCTGGTGCTGTAGGAGCCTCACGCATTTACATTTATATTTGTGTACACACGCATAGAGAGATATATGTATATGCCCACATGTGCACACCAGGGTATTCCAGCCAGGGGAAAAACTAAGCCAAACCCACCTGCCTCTCTACCCATTCCTCTCATACTTTCTGTCTGTTGTTTTTCGTCCTCTGCCTGTCTTACTCTCTTCCCTTCTTCCTCTTTCTCATTTCGTGAGGCGTTTCCTTGTGAGAAGAGTCCTTAGAGAACAGTGCATGCACTGCACTCCTGCTCTGCGCTTCCTTCAGTCTACCATTCCCTCTTGATACTATTGTTGCCATACAAATGAGCAAGAATAAAGCTATATATTTAAGAGAGAGAGAGAAAAAAACAAGTTTTAGTGTTGCTACATCACTTTCTTGCCCCGCCAGCCAAACTGGAGAAAAAAAGGCAGAGCTTTATTGAGCCATGCATTGTTACGGTCTTTGTTTAGAGGACCTACACTCGATTCTACTTTGTTTTTTCAGCATTAATATTTTAAACGCCATGCTGAATTAAAGACATTTGTGTAACTAATGAATAGTCTTGTTTCTCACCCTTTTACTTTATGGCAGACACTTTGGTGGAGTGGGACAGTGTGTTGACTAATATGTGGAATGGGTGAACATGTGTATAGACTCTATTAATGAATGAGTAGCTGTGGCTGTGAATCGAAACAATGTCAGAAGACTTCTCTTGCATCTTGTCTCCTTTTTTTTGAATTATGATTCCCCCTGCCTTCATATATTGTATGTATAATCTAATTGTAAATCAGTTACAACAAAATATCATTGATTTCATGGCATTTGCACAAATAAAAAATGATATTAACCCCACATGCTTGTATAAGTGTGATTTAATGTGATTAAAGTTGCTATGAAAACAGAAGTAGGCAGATCTTCTCTTTCAAATTGTGACACATCTGAATGTTACGGATTATCAAAAAAGAAGCAGGTTACTTTAGGTATAAAACAGTCTCAGTTTTCAAATTAAAATAATAATAATAATAAATATCGTTTTGTGGATCTTTTGTCAGACAAAAAATGGCAAATTCAGCGTTATGACTGGTCAGATCGCCTGTCAATCAAAATCCCTGCGACGGGTCAGTTGGTTCTATTTGTTGTTAAAAAAAAGTCTGAGATAAGAGAAGTCTGTCTTTTAACTAGATGATCCTGACATTTTGATTAAACAGGTCAGATAAATAACTAAAACTTGAAACGTACAATGTTGACAACAAGATCTATGCATTTAGAAAATGCATTTAAATTTGAGTTGTTAATGCTGACTTCAGCTGTCCTGTTATTGTTAAGCATAAGTTGGAGACAAATTTTGCAGTGAATGCTGGTAAAAACATTGATACTGGTTATTATTTAATACATGGAAGTATTAAGAGTATTTGCCAGTTGTTGTTTTTTTGACTTACTATACTATATCTGTGTTTGAACAGAATCATAATGCATTGTACATCTTACACCGTTGATTAGAGACAAGTGTTCAAACTTTGCTATAAGCCCTGAAATGATCCATTATAAAATGGTTATCTTGATATGATTATAAGAAATGAGACATGTTTCTCTGTATTTAGTCTGTCCCAGTTGCTAGGAGAACTACAGGCTTCGCCAGCAATCCCTGTACATCTGTCATGTAGAATCAGTATACAATTATCACGAACAGCATGGTTTGAGATATCTCAATTGTTCTCACTGCAGACTGTGGTATCGAGAGGTATAACAGTCCATTATGATCATCACTTCACCAATAGAGTTTATTTTGAAAAAAAAAAAAAAACTTACAAAGGCAAACATGGCACTGCGCTAGACACTTCCAGTCATGTATACATAATTTATGAAACAGGTCAATAATTCATCACTGAATTTGGAAGAAATATAGCCATGCCACCATTTCATACAAAAATGTGTAGATAAAAGATCTCTGTCTACTCACTCACAATGTACACAAAGAAAATGTACTGCTAGATACAAGCACATTAAAAAAAGAAAAGTCCTATTTGGAAATGTGGTCATCCTTATAAATTTAATACTTCTGGTCCATGTTCTGAGGTTGAATTTTTGTTTTGCTTGGACACAGTAATTTGCTGAATGCTCTTTTGAAGCTGCTGTGGCACAGAGGATACAGGATTGGATTGATGGATGAGTTTATCCACAGCAGCCAGAACGAGATCTCATAAAGGTAGTGCTGGACGCACTGACCG
>JAFVLL020016922.1:0-14837 GCA_021397915.2 Tor tambroides
CTTAAAAAATATACTCAAAAAAGTACAAATACCCGAAAAAACTACTTAATTACAGTAACGTGAGTAGTTGTAATTCGTTACCTCCACCACTGTAACTTGGCAACATGAGGCTTGAGATGTTATTATAAGTGAAGTGATTTTCAGTGGGTGTCAGCAGTGTTTGGGAATTGTGTGGGCACAAGCTGGTTTAGCCTGTACTATATGTCTGTTTACATCTGTTTTTTCTTTATTATATGGAATCTTCAAACAGGCTTTGTTATGCAGACCTGGACCCTTTTGGCACAGCTATTAAAAAAAAAAAAAAAACATTGAATAAATAACAGCTTGGAGGTTTGAAATGACAGAAGGGTAAGTAAATTATTACAGAATTTTAAAGTTTGGCTGGTTAGCATGATCTAATTAGCAC
Source organism: Tor tambroides (assembly GCA_021397915.2). NCBI lineage: Eukaryota > Metazoa > Chordata > Actinopteri > Cypriniformes > Cyprinidae > Tor > Tor tambroides. Next base: position 407 of record JAFVLL020016922.1, read on the forward strand.
CTGATGGTAGATGCCATAAGTACATAAATACAGATTCCAGTCACCTTTTAAACTCCAAATAATTTCCTTGGTTTCTCATATATTAAAATTCCACATGTGAAATGCATTGTCAGTATATTGTCATGAAGGAAAATTGCACATGAAACTAATTAGAAAATATGTATACACTGCTGCTGGGATCAGTAAGATTTTTAATGTTTTTTAAAAGGTGTTTCATATGCTCATCATGACTGCATTTATTTTGATCAAAATACAGAAAAAACAGTAATCTTGTGAAATATTATTACAATTTAAAATAACAGTTTTCTATTCTAATATACTGTAAAATATAATTTATTCATCTGATGCAAAGCTGTATTTTCATCTTCCATTACTCCAGTCTTCAGTGTCATATGATCCTTCCGAAATCAATGTGATGATTTATCATTAGTGTTGGAAACAGTTGTGCTGCTTAAAATTTTTTGGAACCTGTGATATTTTTTCAGGATTCTTTGATGAATAAAAGTTAAAAAGAACAGTATTTATTCAAAATATAAATATTTTCTACCAATATAAGTCTTTACCATCGCTTTTTATTAATGTAACACATACTTGCTAAAAAAGAAATTAAAAGAAAAAGAAATTTATTTATATATGTATAATATTTGTATATATAAACATACAGATTTTTGTATGTATGTCTTAATTAAAGTTGCATATGGAAATAAAATACATTGTTGACACATATGGTTGCTATATATAATACCATGTCATCATATAGATGATATTAACATACATATAGATATTTTACTATGTGTATTTTATACATGTTATAAACTTATATCTTTATCTAACCAATGAATGTATGTATAGGAAAATTCTATATGGCCGTATAGACAACATATTATGGCAATATCACTTTTGATATAGGACAATATATGCCATATATTACATTTCTGTATACGTTTCTACAAACAAGTGGGGAAAAAGGTCAAAATGAGTAGATGTCTTTCCATTTTGGATTTGGTAATGCCCTATCCTCTTATATCTTATTGGTTATATACTGTATTTGTTTTGCATTTTTTAGTCCGGCATATTATTGTCTTCCCGCATGAGCAAACCACCTCACTCCGTCAGTTTCCTCATTAGTAATCAGCTGCATGCCGGTGATGTTTAATTGCTGGAATATGTCAGGATGTAATTATTGCAATCATCTCCATTAAAAAATGGCTGCCTTTCAGAGTGAAAACGGGCCCAGTGACACAGTGATGATTCCACAGCTGTCAAAGCAGGTTTTAGTTGCCAGATCTCCGATTCTGCTCATCCTCTTTCATTATGTAAGGAATTACGGAGAGGCCACGAGGTTAACCAGATCGGATTTAGCACACTGCCGTAAGTTTCTACAAAGCACGCACGCCACATATTGACCAGCTTTAGACATGGGGCTGCAAGCAATTAATGCTGTTGTCTAGTAGTACATGCGGGGAAGGTTGAGCTTTTGAGTTATTATCCAGGGATTGGTGGAACAGAAGAGGGATGCTGTATTGAATTCTCCTTTTTTCACCGAGGTCATTTTTAACCGGCGCAATCACTATTATACGGAGTACTCAAAACCGTAGTGGAGGCGGTAGTGACATGGGAAATGCTTTGAGCTGTTGCAATCCGTCTCATCCAAGTTGAGCGATGGTTCACCTTTCTCACCCTCATCCATCAGCCAAGCTTTTTGCAAAGGACATAAACAGTGGCAGGACAAGGATTATGCTGTGGAGACACGTAGGAGAATGTTTGCAAATGCGCAAGAGAGTCTGTTTCTATCGGTCAGAATGTCCCAGCTTATTTTTTTCCCCTCATATGGTTGATAAGTCACTCGAATAATTCTTCCTTTCAGAGTTTTTAGCATCTCAGAAGGATGTTTTAATCCGTTTTGTCCAAAGTCCTCAAAGCCTTCAAAACAGCCGATAACAGAGATTATTATAATATATCATTACCTTGGAACTGTTGAATGCCTTATCATCACCGTATTTCACAGAATAACACTTTGGACAAAAGCTAAGCATACCTTTATAAGCCCACAAAATAATACTTTAATGTCAAAAAAGAAGGACGAGGAAAGTAAATAGAGTGCAATGTCCTTAAAAATTGAAGTATTAATGTTCCAAACCTTAAAAGTGGTACTTTTGGATGTCTGATTTGAACTTTTCAAAGAACAGAATTTTAAAGTAGGCTACTTGAAATTTTTTTATCAAGTTTTAAAATGTGAAAGGTGCTTTGAAATGCAAATATTGTCATTGAGTGCTGCTTGGTAATACATTGAAACGTTGTTTTAAATGTAATTTCTAATAGGAAATAGCAAATGCAGGTCTTTAATTAAAATGCTTTAAATGTTGAGGCATTAATTCAGGCCACAGTGGAATGTCCGTAACAGTCAAATGCATTACAGCATCTATATAATACACAAATTGCTGCATACATCACATTAGAAGGCATACATAGAATCTGCACCCACAGAAATTCACAAAACACTTCACAGGTTTCCTCAGAATTTGAACACCTATCATTTATTTTAAAAATTTCAAGCGTATTTAATTATTTCAGCTACCAATAAAAGTGTATAACTTGCTGTTTAACACATTTAGTGATGTTTAAATCTGTTCTGCTGAATTCCTCCTCCTAAAGACTCTTCATATTCCTTCTGGCCCTGCCTCTAAGTCAGTCTTAAAGAAGATTCTCCAGTTGGTATTTCCAGAGAGTTTTTTCAAAGCACCATTTACATTTGCATTAAGAAAATTTGAAACCACTTTTTGTTCAATTATTCAAAACACAGAGTTATCCAAGTACGAAATCAAGGCATAGGTGCCCCATTGTCAAATTATCAAATACGTTTAAAGCGTTTTTAACCGCAAACCAAATATCCATGCCGTGTGCCAGCCTAAAATAATCATAGCTTTTTTGCTTGTCTTAAAGTTCATGTGCTATAAATATAGTGTGGAACTGTTTTTTATATATTAAATTATATTTCAATATTAAAAAGGCCTTTTTAAATACGTTTGTGGAAGCAAACATTCAAGTTGCTAAGTAAGAGTTTATTTAGGTTCATCTCACATGAAATGACACAGTGAGAGTGTTAATCACTGCCTGTGATTATAGAGTTAAATGAATCCTATTTTACAAATTTCAGTAGTGCTTGCACAGCCTCTAACAGTGATAGTTTACACACAAGTGTCAGCAATCTAAAAGGCTTGAATCACATAGGAGGATCGTGCACAAGATGAATGATATGAGTGTGCGAATCACACGCTGAGCCAGAAATCACAGGGTTTTAGATCTGCCGACAAGCATTCCTGACTCGATAATGCAGGGGAGCTTGTGAGGAGGAAACTTACTTCTGCTTATAGTGTGCAAGCTTACAGAGTTTTAAAACAAAAAATCTAGCCCCGGGTTTCACAGACAAGGCTTAAGCCTAGTCCAGACTAAAATATAAATCTGAGCTGTTTCAACTGAAAGAAACTTGCACTGATTGATCTTAAAACTTGTCAGTGCCTTTGTTTTGTCTCAAGATGCACACCAGTAATGTTTTTTTTTCTAAAACACGTTTATAAAAATTACTTAAAAGTCCTAATTGAACTATGGCCTAATCCTGGTTTAGTCTAAGCCCTGTCTGTGAAACCGGGTCATGGAATATTATAAATTACTATTTAAGAATCTTCAAGGAATAGTATTCACCCCCAAATTAAAAGTATTCACCCTTAGGGCATCCAAGATGTAGGTGAGTTTGATTCTTCATCAGAACAGATTTGGAGAAATTTAGCATTACATCACTTACTCACCAGTGGATCCTCTGCAGTGAATGGGTGCCGTCAGAATCTAGTATTTGGCCAGAAGCGGCTGTTTAAAGTTAAAATATCTTAATGATGGGTTTGTTTCTTATAAACATGCAGCTTTTCACTTCACAATATGTTAATTGATGGACTGGAGTTGTATGGATTACATGTGGATTATTGTGATGTTTTTATCAGCTGTTTGGACTCTCATTCTGATGGTACCCATTCACTGCAGAGCATCCACTGGTGAGCAAGTGATGTAATGCTAAATTATGTAATGAAATTTTCAGCAAATTTTAATTTTTGGGTGAATTATTCATTTAAGTATAACTTATAACAGCTCCAAATTATGGTTCATTTCTTATACAATTTTATGATAATTTTATATCATTGGTTTAATGTAAAACATTTTGAGGTCAAGATTGTTTGATCATTATCTAGCAACAGGATGGAAAAAATGATCATGCTGCCTTGATAGCGCACTTTTAAAGGGTGGTGAAATAAAAGCCTACTTTAATGTATCAGAATGAAAAAAAAAACATTAAATAGCTTTTATGCATGCATTTTGTCCCATAGCAAAGGCTAAATTGTACTAGTCTGTGGGAGTGAATCATTATGTGGAGAATACGTTCACACCTGTTTCACTCTTTCTTTACTAGAAGAACTTGTGACTAACTTGTGATTAAAATGGCATAAATATTGCTAATTGATTTTTTCACTCAACTGTGATATTGTGCATGCAACATGTAACTACTAAACATGAACATTACACAGTAATTCATTTCCATGTTTAGCTGCTCCTGAGGTTGTTGTTTGCTACATAGAATCCCTTTTCCACTCTCATATATGTGACCCTGGACCACAAAACCAATCTTAAGTGTCAATTTTTCAAAACTGAGATTTGATGTATGGTTTGTTAAGATTGGACAATATTTGGCCGAGATGCAACTATTTGAAAATATGGAATCTGAGGGTGCAAAAAAATCTAAATATTGAGAAAACCGTCTTTAAAGTTGTCCAAATGAAGTTCTTAGCAATGCATATTACTAAGCAAAAATGAAGTTTTGATATATTTACGGTAAGAAATTTACAAAATATATTCATGGAACATGAGCTTTACTTAATATCCTAATGATTTTTGGCATAAAAGAAAACTTATTGATTGTTAAAGGTATTTGTACTTAGAAATACATTCAGAAAAGGCAGCGTGTGAGACTGATGCTCTACTGTTCACCTCTGACACTGGCAGAACGTGTTTTATTTTTTAATAATCCTATAATTTTTTTTACTTGAAATATCTTTGTATGTTTCAAGTTTAAGTGAGCTGATACATGTGGAGACATATAAGGGAATGAAATATCATACCTCACAGGACCACAGTGCTATTGTACATATTAAAAAAGAGAGAAAAAGAAATATGTACACATATAACCTATATAACTTTACATATTTACATATATAACTAAACATGTTAATTTCTACATATTTACTTCTAATGCATTTTTAACATTTGAAAATTGTAAATTGTGTAAATTGCCATTAGCTAATATATTATGACCAAACATGAATTAGCAATGAACAATAATATATTTATAAATTATTAATACATTAAAAATGTATAATCCGAATAGAACCTTATTGTAAAGTGTTTTGTCATGCAAGAATTTCCAGCAAAAAGTTTGATCTCCTATATGCTAGATATTTTGTTTTAATTTAACATTGTATTTAACAGTGTCTGTTTTACACACACTGCATATTAAATGGTTACAGTATGAGTAACAGTGTGTAAGCTAAAATTAACTAATCATATCATTAAATATGCATTGTGTCACAATCCACTCTGGTGAAGGGAACGAGGAGGCGAGGAACTTCTTTCAAATAACAAACTTTTATTATACAAACTCAGGAATCGCTGGAGACATTGAATCCACACAGAATGACATAAGAATGACAATTGACACCGGACACAGAGGTAGGGGAACACAGGGCTTATAAACAGGAAACTAATCAAGATAATTAACAATACACGGCTGGGGAAAACTAATGAACTAATTACTAGAAACAAGGAACGGAACTGGAAGTCCAAATAAGGGCACGAGAGGAGGGGAAACAAGACACAGGACTGACACATTGTTGATTATTATTTTATTAATATTTCATCTGATAAACCTGTTCAAGAGATATATGTATCTTAAATGAGCACTTGCTTTTATTTGCGACATTTGGTCAACCATCTTCATATGTCAGATTTCATTTCATTTCACTTAAAAAAAATAAATAATTACTCAGAAAGTGAAAGTGTTAGTAAAGTAATTCGGAAATGATGAATCAGAACGTAACACATTGAATTTAATATGAATTTTAAATGACTGAAATAGTATTTTCTTGTAAAATGTGCTTCAATAATCTTTTTTTTAACAACATGGAAAAACCTTTTTTTTTACAGTGTTTACACCAGACATTAAATATGAAACAGGTACTCCCAAATAAAAAAGAATTATTGCATTTTGCTATTTAAAATGTGTCTGTAGCTTTTTCTGAACTAAACATTATGTCTAAATTCTTCATTTCAAGACAGAGATGGTTTGAAATAAAACAGTGAAAGGTGAGTGTTTTCACATACGGCTGGATTTTCATCTCCGTTGGAAATAAAAGCAGCAAAGCTTCAGGGTGTCGGAAGGGCACATCTCTTTCACAAGTCAACCGTAATAGATGTGACCATGAACATAGAATTAGTGTGTGTGTGTGTGTGTGTGTGGCTGTTCCCTGTCCTCAGAGGCCCTGTCTTTCTCACTGATTGAGAGGAGCTTTAATTAAGATAAATAGGCTGTGCTTAGTCATCTGTTTAATGCCAAGCCTGGAGAGTGAGTGCTTTATCCTCTTACAGGTTTATAGAGGTAACAGGGAATTATTGTTTCGGAGATGAAAAAGAAAATCCCTTCAGCGGCTAACTTTTTGCATTTCATCTAAACTTCATTAAGACAATGGCACCACTGCAACACTTAAATAGATTATAATGATTTGATGAGTACACCTCTAGGTAGGCAGAAGTTTTATTAAAAGTTTTCTTTATTTTCCCCTGGTGTTTCTATAGCTCTTATTATTGTTCACATTAGAAGTTAATGAGCTTAACGTGATGTAGACAAAGAGGACATGTTGCCGAATCAACATCTTTGTTGGTCCTAGAAGAGTATTCTCATCAACTAATCAGATTCTAGGGTTAGGCAAGTTAGGGATACAATATCTGCACAGGATGAATGTTGTGTGTCACAGTGTCAAAAAACTTGATTGGTTCCATTATAATCAGTGCAGTGTTTCAGCAGATGAACACACACATCTTTAAAATGCTGAACTTTTTCAGACACTTTTTTTAATGCACACCATTACTCAAAATTTTAAAGGTCAGAAAGATGTTTTGTTGTTGCTGTTATTGTTTTTAATGTATAAAATTAAAATGAATAATTTTATACTTCCTTTCTACACTTTCCACTTCAACAATAAGACATTTTTCTTGAGCAGCAAATCAGGATATTAGAATGATTTCTAAAGGATCATGCAACACTGAAGAGAGAAATAATGACTTCTGAAAATAAATGTAAAAAATAAAAATGTAAAATATATTGAAAAAGTTTTTTTTTTTAATTATTTAAAATTAATATAATATTACACAATATTACTGCTATGTTATGCAGTATTATTTACTTTAAATAACTTTATATTCAGCTCATGATGTTTCTGTTCTCTTAAATAATCTTTTGTTTTTTAACATATGTGTATACTGTTTTGTAGCATCATTAACATTAAATGTGAAATTATTTTGTATGCCAACTGAATTTCTGGATAATGATGTAGCGTTAGGGTTATTTATTTTACTGCTTTTAGGTTCAACATTTAGTTAATGAATATTCCAAGATAATGTGCTGGTTTAATGCTTTCAATGAAGGCAGCCTCGAGCTGTTTTCTTGTGACGCTTGACGCTTTCATTGTAGGTATGTTAATGGAGTTTGACTTATGATTTTTATGAAAAATCCAGGAACCTCTTCTACTTTGTTAAATCAAAGTGAGTTAATAACACAACTAAAACATGTTGTAATAAAGTGGTTCAGATGGTTAGCATAGTCCCTTAAGCGACTGAATATTTTTATTTAACATATACACTGCCATTTAAAAGTTTGATGCCATTACTCCAGTCTTCAGTGTCACATGATCCTGCAAAATTCATTCTAATATGCTGATTTGCTGCTCAAGGGGCGTTTATTATTATCAGTGTTGAAACAGTTGTGCTGCTTGATATTGATACACTATTTTCAGGATTATTTGATGAATAGAAAACATTATACATGTCTTTACAATAACTTTAGATCAATTTAATGCGTCCTTGGTGGATAAAAGTACAGTTAATTTCCTAAATTCAATTTAATAAATTTTCTTTTTTTTAAAACCACTGTTTTGATTGTTTGGAGGGTTTTTAAAGCATAACATGTAGTATTTTTAATGGTCCCATCAGCTTGTCAATGTTGTCATGATGTTATTTCCTGTGACTCCAGCATAACTCACATGTCATATAAGGCTTAGATGATTGTGTCAAAAGCTCAGTGGCCCCACTGATACAAATGAGAATGCTAACAAGTAAGTCATAAAAACATCCTTGGTTGCGTACATTTGTTTTCTAATTCATGAATTTATTTGAACTTGCAGATTACTACATAATCTGAACTCCAAGTGTGAGTGCATGAGTCAGCCCTTCTCTGACCCCTGTATGAAAATGCCCATGGATGTGGATAGAAATCTCAGTGGAGCATAAGACAGAGACTGAAGATGTCTTCTGGTATTGAGCAATCAAGGTGAACATCATGCGGTGTGTCTCTCTCCTCAACTTGTCATTGAATCACAGCCGTAGCCTTCACACACACACGCGGTCTCACTCTGGTTGCAGGCTGTTTCATCCTCACCCTTCCATCCTCTGCTGACACGTGAGTTGAGGTAAAGGGTGTGAGGCCCATGCAGCACTTGTGGGTACACACATCTCAGGCTCTGCTCTTGTTCTCACCTACAGTCTGTTGGACTGCAGAGAAGAAATGGAATTCACACTGTCAGATGCTCTGCAACAAGTAGCATCAAGCTCAAGCTCCTGCTGACTTACAGCCACCCAAAGCAGCGCATCAAGAGACCTCTCCTCCAACTGTGCTTTCTCCTCTTACTTCACCTTCACTGGTAACAGGTGTGAACTGGCCCAGTTTGCTTGCCATTGTGAAGCATGCTGGCAGTGTGACCTGAAAACAAACGGGCAGAATAATTGAATTAGGAAGCAACTGAAGTGTTAGACGGCATCTGTTGCTCAACCGATGTGCTGCTGTGTAGGTGATCAGTGTGGCAGAAAGACTCAAATGCGGGAGGCCTCTAATAAGAAAACATGCACACATACACACACATGCATTCAAGGGTGTTTGTAGGTGTTTGTAGGTGTGCATAGAAACATGCATAGTATAGAGTATGCATAGAGTATGCATAAACTTCTGTAACTTGGAAAAGCATGGATTTTTATATGTCTACTTAAAATTTCCGTTAACACTTTAGAATAGGGAACACATACGTGACCCTGGACCACAAAACCAGTCTTAAGTAGCACGGGTATATTTGTAGCAATAGCCAAAAATGCATTGTATGGGTCAAAATGATCCATTTTTCTTTTTTTTTGCCAAAAATCATTAAGTAAAGATCATGTTCCATGAAGATATTTTGTAAATTTCCTACCATAGATATAGTAGTAGTAATAGTATAGTATAGGAATACGTATGTAGTGCTAAGAACTTCATTGGACAACTTTAAAAGTGATTTTCTCAGAATTTGGATTTTTTTGCACCCTCAGATTCCATATATTCAAATAGTTGTATCTCGGCCAAATATTGTTCTATCCTAACATCCTAACCATATATCAATGGAAAGCTTATTTATTCAGCTTTCAGATGATGTATTAATCTCAATTTCAAAAAATTGACCCTTATGACCCTTTTGTGGTCCAGGGTCACATATTCCCTATTAATTAAGAGTTTTTCCTCAATAAACTCCCAATTTGTTGCTTGTTAATAGTTAGTAAGGTAGTTGTTAAGTTTAGGTATGGGGTAGGTTTAAGGGATTTCATGTAGAATAAGGCATTAAGATGTGCTTTATAAGTACTAACAAACAGCCAATATGCTAGTAATATGCATGATAATAAGCAACTAGCTAATAGTGAGAATTGGTCCTTAAAATAAAGTGTTACCAAAATTTCTTTTGAGAGAGGTATTATTTTTCCAATTTTTACCCACAATAGGATGGATTGGCCATTATTGAGCGCTATAAACACATGTAATGTTTGTTTCATTCATACTGGTAGCCAGAGGGTGCTCTCACACAGAAAATCCACATATGCATTACAGAGGTAATAGAACTGATGGCGCTCCAGGAAATCCTTAATATGGATAAAGGCATCGCTATTGCTGTAACTTGAATAAAAAGAAGATAGAAATGTTTTGCGAGAAGGCGTTTCCTCATCTCAGCACGTGAATTCACAGGCAAACACAAACAGAGCCACACACGCATGTATTGAACCGTGGATGTCATACTGAATGGTTCAATGTTATATTGAGATTTGTGACATCCCTAATAGAAAACCTATCACTGCTCCTTATCCCCTCACAGCATCAATACCTATACAAAATATAAGGAACAGTATAGTTCTTTTGTGCTGTAGGTGTTCTAAGTGGTTGCTTGACCATTGGTATTGGTTTCTAGGGTGGTTGTTAAGCCATTGGCACTGTAAATGGTTGCTAATGTGTTGTAGGTGGTTGCTAGGCCATTGACAGTTGGTTGCTAAGGGGTTCTGTGTGGTTTTTATGATGTTGGTGGTTCTTAAGGGGTTGCTTGTGTGTTCTGGGTGGTTGTTAGGCCATTGGTAGACGGTTACTAGATTGTTGTTAGGGCATTAGAACATGATTGCTAGTGGGTTCTGAGATAATGATTGGTTGTTAGGCCTTAGTCTGGATAGACGCAATAAATTTAATGCGGATGAAAATGAGGCTGTAAGTGTCAAACTTACAGTCTTTACAATGGCATGTACTGTAGAAAGGTCCTAGATTTTACAACTCATAACTTTTAAATCTGTTCATGGAGCTTTAGTCTACTGTTTTTTTTTTCTTTTCAGAAAGAAATCAGCATGTTGTTAAACAACAGTTCTATCATGACAACTCTGCATGGTAATGTGCCTGACAATGTTAATGTGTTTGGTCTTGGCGGAATAGATCTGCTACAGGTGGAGCTGGGGAAGGTGGAGGATTTCTGAAGTGCGATGCAACTGCTATAGCAAGCACTAGCCAAGTATTTGAATGTTGAGCAGCAAGCTCATTGGCTGCTGATACAAAAAGCTGTGCCATGTGATGATGTCATTATGTCAGTTTGCATTAGACCTATGACCCATTAGAACTCTGGATTTCAGGTTTCAGTTTCTAAGGTGTTCCATATGGTTTTTAGGCCAATGGTACCATTGCTAATAGGTTACAATGGTTATCTGGGTTTTGCTGGTGGTTTGGGAGGGAGTTGTTTGTGTTCTGGTTGAGTTGTTTGTCCCATTAGAAGACAGTTGCTAGAATATTGGTAGGTGGTTGCTAAGGCATTAAAAGAAGAGTTGATGGGATGAAAGTTAATAGGATCCATTTATGTTTTGGACCCCATTACTGAGTCTCTTATGATAGTTTTAGTAGAAGTCTACGATTTTTTGGCCCATTCTATCTGCCATATGAAAAACAGAAGTTGGATTTCCAAGAAAAGTCAGTCATTCATGCCTTTGTGGATGAGTTACTCGCCATCATTTATTCTCAGGAAAATGTAATAAGCACCACTTAGCAAGTACTATTAACAACCACAATAAGAAAATGCTCATTGTACACATAGTACATACAGCTGCAGGCACTACTGGTGCAATAAAATTAATTCTCTCTTTGTGTTGCAGAAATAAACACACAAACCGCCTGTAGGTTTCAAACTTATCGTTGAGGGGAAATGCATTCTATTGAGGGATGTTTCCTCAGCCATTGCACACTGGTAGGAGAACTGGAGAGGTGGGAGATGTTGCCATGTGTGACAGAGCCTGGATGTGCCCAGACATGATGCCAGCGGAGATGAGGTGACGACTGAATGTGAGAATGGTGCCAAAAGAAGAAGAGTAAAAATGAAAGGCAGAATGGGGAAGAGGGGAACAGGGGGGAAGGAGGGTGAAAGGAGGGTGTTGAGAAGATAGATGAGCCCTGGGAGAGGAAGCAAAAGCTCTCTGCAGTTCAGCACAGGAATATGAGGTCGAAGGTGAGCATGGAATGGAAAGATGCAGACATTAGAGGCTACAGAAAGAACAGAAGCTGCTGGAGGAGAAAAGGCAAGGAATCTTGTCCGGCCCTCTCGGTCTTGATGAATGTGCCCTGTGTGGGAAAAGCTGTGCCCTGTTCAAGATAACAAGCTTTCCACCTGTGTCTTTGCTTGCACGGCACACCTCCACAAGCAACGGCGCTACATCAGGGTGCCTTGAGAGCACAGAGATACTAAGTAAACAAATAAATAACCTCTGCCAGTCTTACAAAGTTCACAAAGAGTTCACTTGACTTTTGTTGGGGCTCAGCTTCCTACTTCAGGGTACAGTCAGGAGCTCCATGGACATGTAGTTGTAAAATACGTATATTTTAGATCTCTTTTCCATTATGTATGAAGGTGCTTGTGGTTGAGGCACAGAGCGATAAACTCCACTATCGGGTATTTGTCTATGTGATTTTCAGATGCATGCAGGCTGCACTCATATGACGGAACACCACGGATAACGGTAGAGCAGCACTGATTTCGTTTCTTCTCCAGCACAGGTTGCATCTTAATGGGTGAGTGATTTTACGGCACTGTAGAATGTTGACTTTCTCACAGTCATAATCGTTTCCTTTATTGAGCAACAGGGTCGGTCAATATTCAGAATTGAACAATTTGTTCAGTTCATGAGTTTGGATTTGAAAAGAATTGTTTATGCTCAACATGATGTTGAAATGCAATTTGAGTGAGAACGACAGGAAGTGGAACTGCTATTCAAAGAAATTCAGCAGTCACTCAAAAAGAGAAATGTCATTTGTCAAACACAATAACAAAATGGGTAAGAACAGATGTTTTCTTAGGTTTGCTGTTTAGCTTCATATTGTTTGGCACTTTTGAGTTAACTCAAATGTTCTGAGAAAAGAATTGGTGTTCTTCTATGGTCCATAACATGAAACTTACCTTAAAAGTTAGGGGTCTGTATATTTTTAATTGTTTTTGAAAGAACTCTTTCACCAAAGCTATATTTATATGTTCAGAAATACAGTAAAATGGCTATAATGGGTTATATTATAAAAATGTAAAATCACTGTTTTGTATTTTAATAGATTTTAAAATGTAATATATTTTATAATTTAAAATGTATTCCTGTGATGGCAAAGCTGAATTTTCAGCAGCCATTATTCCAGTCCATCAGATATAGTGTGTGCTCTATAAGAGAATGTAAATTCCTAATATGAAGTGGAATGAAATTCAAAGGCATTCGTAAAACCACTGTAATTGTCAATACATCATCAGGAATTGAGCTGGAAATCAAAATGTATTCTCAATTCAGTTCTGAATGGCACACAGCCCTGCTCAAATAATACGTGAACAGAAAAATGGTAAATGCATACAGTAAATGAACTAAAAATTCACCTTAAACTCATCTTGTATTGCTTGAAGCACATACTGTAGCACTACAATTAAAGTGAATATACACAACATTTTCATATTTTTCTTTTGGAACAAAGGAAAACACACAAAACAGACTGACAACAAATGCAAGAAAAACAATGGTTCCATATGACATAAATCTCTTTTATGAGAACATCTTGGATTTTGTGGTTGAACTGAGCAGTGATCCTTACAGCTCAACATTCTGACTCTTCGGTATCCTTTGCTGAAGAGACAAATTGATGGATTTTCAAAGCGCGAGATATTAGCTGCCTCAGAAGCTCTGTTTGATCAGCTGTTATAACCTGCACTTCACAAAACCGTCACTACCATCTGTTGTCATTTTGTGGTGAAATAAAATATTTGCAGCTCTTAATGTACCTCATTACAAAACCCAATAAACAAAACATGATACCAATAGTGTAAAAATACTGAATATACAGGTGCATCTCAATAAATTAGAATGTCGTGGAAAAGTTCATTTATTTCAGTAATTCAACTCAAATTGTGAAACTTGTGTAACAAACTGTGAAACTCGTGAAACCTGTTAACCCGCACCAGGACGATCTCGCACCGAACGCTCTTTGTTTGCACATGTCATTGTTTTGGAATAGAATATATGAAGCGGGACAAAGTTAATCTTGACAAACTATATATAATTCTGAAGGTCTAAGCCTCAAGCATCGATGATAGATCGCTGTTTTTCGATTGAAAGCTTATAAGGAATGTATTTGCTACATTTGTGTAAGCAGTACACATCAAAACATGCAGAATAAAAATGCAGTACGTACCATTATCATTGTAATAACGAGTCACAAACGCATCCACTGCTGAAATCCCGGTTTAGTTAGAGAGGTAAGGGTCCACAGAACAAC
>JAFVLL020016923.1:0-19069 GCA_021397915.2 Tor tambroides
AGAAATTACTAAAGTAGTCAAACCTGTTCATTAGAAGGGGGGCAACCCAATACTGGCAATATAATATAATATATATATATATATATATATACACACACACACACACACACACACATAAGCATCATAAGAAAATATATAAGCATCATAAGCACAGCTCCTTTTCTTCGTCTTCGTTAGTTTACCGTTTTTAAAAATTCTGTCAACAATAGAAAGGCAAATGCTATAATGCTTCTTAATATATGGTCAACATTCAGAAAATATGTATTTACATGTCATGTTCACTGTGTACTGTGTGTAAAATTCACATTGAATGGTCCTTAATATGATTACCAGTGCAACACAGACTAACAATTTCTTTATACTTAAAAATACTGTAACAAGATTACAAAATCAAAAACCTACGAGTCAGGTGGGTCTTTTTACACAAAAAGATATGAACTCAAAAATACTTTAATGTTCTTTTCATCTGATCAGGAATGTTTTAGCAGCTGGGACAAATGCTCCTTACCTTAACAGTTAAAAAAAATAGATAAGGCCTTGATGGGACAAAAAATGTGTACTTTTTCATATCTTGCTTGCAGTGAAAGTTTTATAAAGCACAGAAACCAAGTGCGGGTGAATTTTGAGAGCTTACTACCAAATACCACCAAGATGATTATCAAGCTTTAGTGCAAGAGAGTCATTTATCTTGAGTGAGAAGAACATCAGTTACACAGAGGTCGGTGTGTTTTGCTGAATCACCTCGGGATCGGCGAGTCTCTGTGAAAGGCCCACCACAAACACCAGGTTTCTCTGGACGACTCGCACACTGGAGAGGTGCTTGCGGTTCTCTGTGATCTTCTGCTTCCGCTCATTCTGCTTCTGCTTCTTCTCATTCTTTATCCTCTGAAGTTCCTCTTGAGAGAGAGGTTTGTATACTGCAGGGTCTTCTGGATAGGGCTGAAGAAAACATAAGATCCTAAATGTTAGATGAAATCATTCTAGAAGATTGTGTTTCAGTAAATGATTCATGACAAAATGATATTTAAATCATTTGATCATATTAGCAACAAATGATAAAAATAACTTAAATTAAACAAACAAATAAAACACATATCTAAAGTCTTAAATTTTTATTTTAGAATTAGTATTTTATAGCAATGCAAATAATTTTCCCAGATGAATCATTTTTATATGTAACAATATATCGATGCATTTTAATAAACAGCAATATTTAAATACATAAACACACTCAAGTAAAGAACTTCACATTTAATAAGACATTTTTATATGCTACTTATGACTACACAGCCTTTTATTTTAAAAAGAAAATCGACACTGATTAAGGATCACCCTGGGATTATCTTTAGGATCAACAACTGGAATGAAGAGCACGATATTGTATGATATATGCTGCAATACACATGAAACTAATAATGCACAAAATAATGCACATCCTGCAAACTAAGACCAAGGACCTGCAGTAAACTGGACACTACAGAAACTGATTTAAGTGATTGTCTGGGAGTGTTTAGAAAAAGAACAAGTACTGGAGGCCTGTTGTGGTGCACATGTTCCCTCCACACAGCTGTACAGCAACGATAAAAATCACGCAGACCCTGAGGCAACAGGAGGAGCGTGAATTATTCCAACAAAGCTCCCTGGGATGCTGAATGCTAGCCATTAAAACTCTCATCTCCTCGAGCTCCCCAATAGAGCAGTTTCTTAGAAATAAATTAGAAGTGCCACAGGTTCCTCGGGTTAAGACTGTATAAATGCAATCAAGTGGTAAAGCCAAATTTAAAGGAATATTTAAAACTACATCACATTTTAGTTTGCAGGCCTAATAACTTGCACAGTTTAATATAACTAATCAAGGATAATTCTAAACAGTTTGGTTTGTGTGCTGCACTGGCTCATTGGTTACCTTTCTGCAGGCCGGGCAGAGGCCGTTCTCGTCTGTGCGTATGCGATGCCAACAGAAGCGGCAGATCTGATAGCCGCAGGTGCAAGGGAAGAAGTTGACGTCATCAATTTCCAATGGTTCCATGCACAGTGGGCACTCCATGGGGTCCTCTTTCACCTCAGGGCTGCGGGACATCCTATGGCACGGCGCGGCGAAAAGAGTGGGGTGTTCTCACAGTTTAGAGGCAGAGCTGAAGAGGAAAAAAAAAAAAGAGAATATTATTTGTTTTAAGTTTTACAAATTTTTAAATGCTATTTTATATGAATATCAAAACTTTTATTAAGTTTCAACATCTTATATAATAATAATAATAATAATAATAATGTTGTTGTTTTTGTTTTTACAGGCCAAAACTTGTCAAACAAATGAAGCTTCCAGGTTTAGAAATGCAGCCAATATCTACAAAAATCTTGTTTCTTTCCAACAGTCTCTAATCTTCAGAAGCGAGACAGAATTAGGCTCATATCACTCAAATAGTCTCAAAGCACACTAGAGGTTGCAACAGAGAGCCAATAATGAGACTGCTACTAGTAAGAGTGTGTTTGTGTGTGTGGGAGGAGTTTAAAACTCAAGTCAAGAGAGGAATTGAAGGCATAATTGGAATCGACAAGCACAAACACCCACACAAGCAATTGCAACAGTTTCAATAACAAGTATGCGTATCCTCTAGGGATCATCCAGTGAACTGGTTGTCTAAATGTGTAGGTGCAAATTCAGCAATTACAGAAAATGAGGTTTTGGACCCTCATATGGAACACAGATCTGTGGGCTCATGACAAGGTTTGCATCTCAAATGTAGGATGCATTGGTTAAAAAGCAATATGATGTCTCTGTGGTGTTACTGGGGAGGAATGTGACTGCTAGCATCTTCATTTAAAAACCTACTGAAAAATATCATATTCAAAAAAATAAAAAACACCAAAGAAAAAATGGGGTTTAATTCATTTAATTTAGCAGGGGGTGAGATAACAGGGCTAATACAATCTAATTTATCTCTTAGTGGCAATCTGTTTTCTTTTGGTGCATATTTGTTGTAACATTCTGATTTAGTGTCTTCTAGCACTGAAACCCTTCTGAATAAACAACATGGATGAGCACAAATACGGCGGACAGTTCCGTTCCCTGGTGGCACTTCCCCACGTGGTTCATTCATCAAACAATGGTCTGAACGAAGTTCCCAAATGGGAACAAATACAGGACAGCTTTGTGTTCATTAAACAAACCAGAATATGAAGCTTCCATGGAGTGATTCATCTAGGTCACGTTAAACGAATGGCAAAAAAACATTACAGAACCAGCAATATCTCAAACTATAAGGAAAACAAACACATTTTATGTCATTAGTCTTTTATTTGTAGTTCGCACAGACTCTCCAGATTTAAGCAGGGGGAGGGACATTCTAGAGAGCATTTGATTGGCCAAAAACCTGTGCAGTGCAGGATGAGTCATCAAACTGAACAATGTTTTTTGTGGCCATCCTTATTGTTGAGCTCTGAGTACAGTATCTTATACACAAAAGGTTGGGGTCAGTACTTTTTCTTAGAAATAATACTTTCGTACACAAAGAACACATTAAAATTGATCAAAATTTACAGTAAAGGCTATTATAATGTTATAAAAGATTCATATTTCAAATAAATGCTGCTCTTTTCAACTTTCTATTCATCAAAGAAGCCTAAAATGTATCAGTCTGCTTAAAATTTATATTAAAAATAAGAAATGTTTCTTGAGCACCAAATCAGCATATTAGACTGATTTCTGTAGGATCAAGTCACACTGAAGATTAAGTATTCAACTTTGCCATCACATGAATAAATTACATTTTAAAATGTATTAAAATAGAAAACAGATATTTTAAATTGCAATATTTCACAATATTTCTGTCTTTTTACTGCATTTCTACTCAAATAAATGCAGCCTTAGAGACTTCAATAACTTTTATTATTATTTTTAAATCTTACTAACCCCAAACTTTCAAACAGTGGTGTATATACATCCACAGCTAGCATGCACAGACTAAAAGCCAACAAAACTCTGGTCACTCTTAATGGTCACTCTGTCAGTAGCGGAAGCACCAGGAGTGGAAAGAGGGGAGAGCGTGTGGTTACAAGAGGATGGGGGGAAAAAACGGGAGCCATCTAAAAATATCCCATCCTGGCCAGGCAGAGTACAGCAGGAGGAGTCAGTCCCTTGAATCTCCCTTTAAAAGGGAAATGCTGATTGAACGCAGGGGGCGGTCTGCGCTACATGTAGGGTAATCAGCACTTCCTTGGATTGGCAAGGTCTCACCCCAGCTAGTAAGGGGGGCGGTGGGGAAATTGCAAAGCACAGTCTCGTTAACATGCCAATATGGAATTAGAAGCAGGGTGTGAGGGTTTTTTGCCAGCCCCAGGACTGTACAGAGAAGGAATTCCCACTGTCGGTTAGGATGGGATTTCCTTCCCAGCAGAGGCGGATATCAGCTCCGGGTAATGAAAGCTTTCCGCTGGCCCCTGCTGGGGACTATGCATAACAGACATTTAACCATCACTCTCGTAAAAAGGGATTTGATTCCATCAAACCCCCAAGACACAGTCAAGCTGCGCAGGGTTTGATTCCCTCTGGCATTCAACATCACACGCACAAGTTGTGAAAGAAAGACGCATAACATGGAACGAAATGGGGCAATAAAAGTCACAAAATGACCTTTAAAATTAAGACACAAATGTTGAGCAAAAGGTCTTGTCTTTGATTATCACAGTTCAAAGAATATAAATCCTGATTCGACTTCCAGTGTAAACGCAAATCTGGATTCAACCAAACTGAAATCATTATGCTTACATTGACCAATAAAGCCAGAATCACCAACAAATCTCTTTGGATCAGACACAGTAACAAACATGTTTGCAATGTGACTAAGGTGCTGGGAAAGCGTAGGAACAAATGATAATCTAAACCTACAATGTTCGAGTTTTGGCAACGGTACATGTTTTTGTGTATACATTAACCCAGAGTGCCATGGGAGCTGAACACTGAAAGGACGGCCTGAAGGGCCCTCAATCCTGTGTGCAGGGGTCATCGTGGAATGACCTTTCTTCAAAGCATATGAATTCGTGAGAAAACATTCAAACTGCTAATCGCAGACTCATTGGGCTTTTGGTTTCTCCGCACCTCACTGAGACTCTACAGCACACCCATTTAAAGCATAAAAACGGAATGAAGTGAACATATCGGATAGCTCACTTGCAGTACTAATAACTTTGAGTATGCATGTTTGATTCAGAAAATGTTCGGCATAACCTTAAATAGAAATCCAACATCTGAAAATGCAAAAACAATGCAAATATCAGAAACATTTTGCCATTTAGAAACAAAAATTGAAGGCTTTCTTAACATCTTATGACAGAACATCAATAATCACAAGAAAGGCCACACCAAAGGATGAGAATAACAACTGTGCCACAATGAATACTGCAACTTTTTTAAAAAAAAAAAAAAAATCACAAGATTAGGTCTTAAAGGCAGACTTATATAGTCTTTGGCACTGTTTTGAAAGTGTTTCTGTAACAGACAGTTAATTTTACAGGCAAGTCAAATCGAACGTCTGTGTTTTTCAAATGGGCTTTTAAAACTTTCGCCATTACCTTTAATAGAAAGCCAACATTTGAAACCGCAAAAACAGCGCAAATCTCAGGAACACTGTGCCATCTACAAACAAAATTGAAGGGTTTCATAACACTTTGACAAAACTGCAACTTAAAAAAAAAAAAAAAAAAAAAAAAAAGTCAAGCTAAAACCTTAAAGATGGACTTGGAAAGTCTTTGGCATCATTCTGAAAGTGTTTCTGCAACAGGCATTTAATTTTATGTGTAAGTCAAATGGAAGGTCTGTGTTTTAAATGAGCTTTGAAGAGTGGTGAACATGCAGTTACATCAAGTCAAGTCAGCAGCTCTAGTACACACTAATTTCAATTAAACATCCTAATACACCACTACAAACAAATGTCAACTACACACTGCTACACATTAAGACAGATTGAATTCAAAACATCATGATGTTTAATTTGTAATAAAATTATCTAAAATATGCCTTTTCCTCTGACAAATATATGCAATATGCTGACATGATTAGCAAAAAGATGGACAGTTGTCTCAGCTGGCATCATTTGATGTCACAGAAGAGTGTAGCTGAAATTATCATCAGTGTGGGAGTCGTGTCCATTTGCGGGCTTCACTTCGTGAGCAGATGGAAGAGGCATCGGCAAGGAATGAAAGAGATGTCTTTACCACAATAAAAAAACTATTCTGGGCAGACAGAATAAAAGCACAAAAAAACGTTACATCGGTACATCCACGGTACATCCATTTTCATGTGATTACCCATAGCTGAGAAAAAAAAAGCATGATTATCTAACACAGCTAAACAGCTTTAATCACAAAACGGCCGATCTTTCCAGATCTTACTAAAGCTGAAATTAAAAGGCTTTTTTCCTGTACCGCCAGGATTGCGACTGACCCATTCGGACTGAATGTAAAGGTGCAAATTAACTTTTTCAACCAACTATAAAAACAAACAGCGCCATTGCAACTGAACACCAAGGCAGATGTCCATTCAGAACAGGATCATATAGCACCGGTGACCCTTGCCAGAAAATTGTCTCTCAAACATTGTGTCTGGCACAAACAATGCCTGACGGTGCACTGGAACTGGGCCTAGACAATTGGTCCACTTAAAACCCACCTGATATCGCTCCCAAAGCACAACACAAGCAAAACTCTCTCGTGTTCCCCTGTACGGATCTTTAATATGTGCCTGCATAAATATAACTGGCAAACCTTCAGTTAAGTTAAATCTTAGCTGTCATGCAACAAAGTAAAGTGTTTCAGGAAAAAGTTCTGCCATGGAACCAAATGAACTGTCTCAACCACCATTTACTTTCATTGCATCTGTCTTTCCATACAATCAAAATGATTCCTTTAAAAAACGCTCACATCTGAAAGACAAAATGCAGATGGTAAGCTCAAAAGGCGTGGGCTGACAACAGTATTAATAGTGCACACTCAACAGAAACATATTGTTGCAACCAAACAGAAAAATATCCTCTTCTGAGAGACTGACTTCATATTATTTCTTGTGGAAAGGATGACAGGTGCTTTTGGTCCACGAAAACCTGTAGGAAGCACCTCCTGTCAGTGGGCTGCCTACTGAAACGGGCGCCACACACAATAATAAAGGGTGTGGACACAAATAATAAACTAAACTGCAGTAACGGAGCAATGTCAATATCATAGAAATATTAGACGTCATATCTTCAAAATGATTTTTGCTCTGAAAAACAGCAACTTCCTACTCAAACAACAAGGGAATTCCCTCTGTCAAAGTACATATGCATGTACAGAAATGAAATGTGTTTCCTTGTTAATGCCTTTAGGTAAACCAGCTAAGCTAACACATATGGAAGTTATTCAACAGGCTAAATATACATTAAAATCAGCGTACATACACTGTGTACTGTCTAAGAGTCTGAATAACAAAAAATAAGTCAGTGTTTGGCGAAGCGAGGATTAATATTCGTGTATTTTATTAAAAGCCGGTCAAACGGTGCGGCTAGCGGCTACTCGGCTAACTGGACGACTAACGTTAGTCTGCCAGACTGATGAAACACACACAAAACACAGGCGTTACCACAAGAAATGGACGTTTGAGGGAGAAAGAGGGATGAGGTATGTTATAAAGAGGTGAATTGAGAGAGGAAAGCAGTTGAATGTGGAGGCGGTGGACAAGAGAGGCCTTGGTGGGATACTCACCCTGTCTATCTGTACAGACAGATTCACAGCAAATAAAATCTATCTGAACGGCCCAGGTCTAGCACAACAGGTCACAATATAATTTCCCGGGTGGGTTGTCCCTGCTCCTGTGTGATTTGATGCGAAAACACCAAGCCTTGTTTCTTATAGCCTCTCTATAGAGCGATAATGCCTCCTAACCACCATCTTACATTGAAATAGGGAGGGGGGAGGGAGGGGGGGGCGTCAAGTAGTGACTTTTCCGCGCATGCGCAGTTGATGATGGGCTTGGGCGTATGTGGGTAATGTAGTGTGCAATATACAGTGGGGCTAGCACTGGAAATGATTAGTAAACTATACATTAAAGGTCGAACTGTATGCTTAGGGGTATTTCTTCACATTTTTTATTGAAGCAAATTGTGATGTCATAAATTTGGTACATTTGCAAAATTTAGCAATTGCAATGTTTGTTGGCAAATAAATGGCTCGATATGGATTTGTCTATTTGTCCATTACCTGTTACATTTTTGCTGTTTCATGATTTGTTTCATGTTTTAATGCTTTGTGTTACTGTTTTGTTAGCAAGCTGTCATATGTTTTAAATTATACATTCTGCGCAATTCATAAATTACCACACATGTTGGCAAATTAATTAGCTTCATATTGCTGTTGCATGAAAAATCATTGTAGGAATTATGTTTCATAATTGTTTTACTAGTTAACTTTGCTGCAGACTTTCATGTTTTAAATTTTATACATTTGACATGTATTCATTTCAGTATTTGAATTACAATTGCACCGTTTCATGAATTATGTTTCAAAATTCTGTCAAAGTTACATACATTGGCTATACATAACTAAAGCCAGAATATTACTACTACTACTACTAATAATAATAAGAACTGGGGTAAAAAGTGTGAAAGCCCCAGTCAATAATTAGTATTCAGCATAAATATCAATATTTTTCTCTCTTTCTTTCTTTCTTTCTTTCTTTCTTTCAATAATAATATATTTCATAATAAATAATATTAATAAATAATAATAAATTATTTAATAATAATAATAATTGGAGTAAAAAGTGTGACAGCTTCCCCAATTTTCCCCCATTTATTTTTATTATTATTATCTTTATTATTCCTACATCACTGAAATGTTCAGGAAATTGGTAAAATATTAGCATTAGCATTGAAAACCTGAAATTATCAAGTTTTAAAATACAAGTTTGCACCACTTCTGAAGTTCAACAGTAGGTGGAGACATAGGCCAAGGTTTTTAGAAAGAATACATTTCATGTACACATTTTCTGGGCTGGCTATCTGAGTCTAAACAAAGGAGACATTCATAGTTTAAAAATAAATGAAAATATCCAAACAATGAATAGAACAGAGCTTCTGTTCTGCACTATAGGTTCATGCATGGCAGAATCTTAAGATTCTTTTTTTAAAAATCACATTTTTATTTACAGCATTATGATAGTTTGAAATGATAAACAGAATTTCATTCTTTAACAGGCACCAGAGGACACATTTCAGCAACGTCTTTGGCCACGTCCTTTAAAATCTTGCTCTGGTCTACGGTCTGCAAAATAGCTTTAAGATTGCACCAGAATACTCTCTGCTTGCGTTCATCTGCCGGCCACTCCAGGTACGTTTTCCGTCTCAGCAGCGTTCTTAACTTCAGAAACTTTTTGGGCAGAGAGTCTGTTGGTATGGGCTCCAACAGAACAAAGACCAGAGAGTCGTCATTCACACTGATCGCCCTATGCTGAGCGAAGAACAGTTCATAGTTGCACCACTCGCTTTGCACGAAGTGTTCGGACAGGATGAAGAGGCTCTTGTAGCTGTCCTCCACACAATGGATTATATTATCCACAATCCACTTCCCAGGTTCAAAATCCCTCTCGTGGACGCAAAGAGACAGGCCTGACCTTTCCAATTCAGGTACCAGCTGAGATCCCACCCAGGTTGAGTCATTTTGGCTGTAGGAAATGAAGGCATGGTAGCGGAAGGTGGCATTTAGCAGTCGATCAGCCCTCTTGTAGCCTCTCCTTTTCATTCGGATCCAAACCCAAAGCATTTTGGTGTACCAAATACCATCACAAGCATAAACCGTGATGGCTAGAGCAACTCCTACCACAAATAACATTGACAGAACCACAGCAGCCTGCAAGCCCGGTTGACAAGACAGCCATCCATGCTCATACGTATCCAAACGCCTGCCGGAAAACAAAGGTGGAGTGCTGCAAGTGTAATCCTGGGGCCAATCTGAGACAAGTGATTTATTGAACGCCGTCATGAACCAAAAGGAATCGCAATCACAGCTAAATGGATTGTGGCCGGCTTTCAAAGTCCTCAGCTTGGGGAAACCTTCCATTGATTTCTGGCTAATGAAAGTAATTGCGTTCTGGTCAATGTGCAGGCTTACTAACATAGGAGCCCGAAGATCCTCTGGGATGACCTGTATACTGTTAAAACTCAAATAGAGGTACATTAGTCTGGGAAGCAATGATATAATATTTAAAGGAATAATACTTATGCCTGTCTTTGAGAGGTCTTATCTTTTGGAAGTATGGTGATAGGTAGCGAAACACGTTGTTTCCTAGATTGTTGTGGCTGAGACTCAACTCAATCAGGTGGGCGGCCAAAAACATGGTTTGCCAATGGAAATAGAGTTGAAACTCAAGTCAAGAGACTCTAAGAACTTCATATCATTGACTTTTTTGGCAATCTCAGCGAGGTCGTTGAAACGGTTATGGCTTAGCGAGAGTTTCCTCAAGGCTGGAAACATTTTGTGTGAAGAACAACCAATCCACCAGAAGCCACTTTCATCCAAGAGGTTGTTTGACAGGTCCAAGACTTGTAGAGACTTTATTGCTGAAATTAGATCGCATGGAAGAATATTCATTCCGGTACCGGAGAACTTCAGGTAGGTTAGTTTGTTGACTAGTTCCATACTCGCATTAAAAGTGGGGTAGTGGTACTGATGGTGGTGTACACCATCAAGTACGAAGGCTTGTAGATTCATGGTGTGATTCTGCTTTGGAAGCCGGAAGCCATCAGGGGTGTCCTCATTGTATGTAATGTTTAAAAACTCAGTTTCCTCAAAAGATGAATTCCAAACATTTTTGAACAGTTTCACCATCACAGAGCTGTTCATCCAGGTGTCTACGATGCTTAGGTTACTGAGGACACGCAAATCTTTGAAAGTCATGAAAGGATCAGTCTTGATGGTACATTGGTCCGGAAAAAACTTAACGAGCTGAATTTTTTTAGTTTGGGTTTGGTCAAAATCCATAATCATATCATTGAAGATGTCGAAACGCTGGCAAAAAGTCACTTTCAGAACAACTTCCTGTAATGATTTGAGTTGTGAAAAAGAGCCATTTTCATAGTTTTGTATTTCTGTTCCATCTCCAAATCTGATTTTTTTTAAATGGATGTTCTGAAGAGGAACAAAGTCCTCCACATTAACAGAAATAGCATCTTTACTACCGATCGCAAGGATGGAAAGGTAACTTAAGTTACTAAACGAGCTTGGAAGCGCATAACTGGGATATGGACTGCTGGAAAGGTCTAGGATCCTTAGCTGGGGTAAATGCAAATTAGGAATGACCGTCAGATGGTTGTAGGAGATGTTCAGTACTTTGATTTCAGAGTTGCTGCTGAAGGCATCAGGGAAGATGTATTGAAGTCCACAGTGTGTGATTTTGAGGAAGCAGAGATGGGTTAAATCAGACAGGTCACTTTGAACAATGCTGGTGATGTTGTTGTGGGACACATCTAAGTATTCTATGCTGTTTGATAAATGGGATGGTATCCTTGTTAGATTCTTATTGGAAAGATCTTTTGTGTGCTCCGGCAAAGTGGAACAATATCCAACTTCTTCGCCACGTGCTTTTATCAGAAAGAGACATGATATAAGCACAGGCCAGATGGTGGACGACATCCTCCTAAAATAAAAGGGTTTATATGTGTTAAATCATGAATTAATAATATATACATACATTTATTTTGCTAAATGTGCAGCTGAATAGCTAATGCACAAATACCAGGGTAATGATAAAGCCCTGTAAAATGATATATTAAAAATATACGTAAATATAAAATGCAAATACATAATAAAAATATAAATATTAGATAATATAATAAAACTTGATATAATAACAAAATATTATATTTTATTAACATTATTAAAAACATTATTTTATAACATTATTGAAGTATTAAATGACTGCTATACACTTGCTTCGACAAAAAAGAGATAACAAAAAAAAACAAACAAATAAATAAATGGTCATTTACCTTAGATATGAAACATGAAAATGTGTAGTTCAGTAAATAATTTTAAGATTTTTCTCCTGTCCATTTACAGCTTGAGCTCTGCTGTGCACATGATTATGTGGCCTTATAAAGACACGCCTGCATATATTACCCATATCAACAAAACTATTACACAATGGTTTTTTCCAAAGTACTTGAACTTCCCTAAATGCACAATACTTAACTTCTCTAAATGCCCAGAAATAAAACCTTAAAAGGGCAATATCTCTAAAGTAATTTATAATAAATGTATCTACTGCTGCACATTTAGTTATTTTAGTTTCATTACTGAAAGGTTACATTTCAATATCACTTACCTTGTTACTGCACATTTGCATATTTACTCATTCATGTTAATGCTTATGTTAAAGCTGTAGCAAAAAACACCCTCCATCAATGTTATCTATTCTTTTTATATACTAGGTGTTTGTATAGAGAGAGAGAGAGAGAGAGAGAGAGAGAGAGAGAGAGCACTAAAACTGCTTGGATTTCATTAAATATGTTAATGCACTACAATTAAATGTCTATACCCTTGCAATCCAGGAAAAAAAAAAGAAAGAAAAAAAAAGGAAAAACAGGGGATGCCAGGGATTTGTTTAATAATGAGATTTTAAATATTTAACACCAGTCACAATGATAATGGTTTTAGGAGAGAGAAATAACCAGCCTTTTGTTGTGGTGACATCTCTGAGGTTAGGTGTAAAAGGGAACGGCGAAGGGACTTTCCTTACCACTGTCTTACAAGAAAAGCTGTTTACCTCTGGCATGTAATTATGCACCTTTGTTTATATTAAGAAATGAACTGATTAACAAAAGAAGTTGAATATTTTTTGATATATTTTAAAACATTTCTCCAGAATAAATTATGTTTGTGCTCATATTTTCTTCTCAAGAAGTTGCTTATAAAGCATAATCACCAACTCAGTTTTGGCATGTTTGGTTTGTTCTTGGATGTAATTTAGATTATTACATCTGTGTTCTAAAAACAAAACTCTGCATGCATGGTTTCTCTTAAGGACAGTTATTAAACATGGCATGTTCAGTAAGGAATACTTCTTTAAAGGAATTTCAAACAAATTTTCTGTTTGCTTTGGGAAAAGTATGCTTTTCAATTCCCAGCAAAACATTACATTATCTGTTTGCTTTTTCTACCTTCTTTCTCTTTGTTATATTTGAAGTGTCTAATATTTGGCAACTAAGTAGTGGGTTTTGGCATTTACGTGTAAACTCTCCATAAGGTTTTGAAACATGAAACAAGGAAAAGCAATATCTAATTCTTTCTGCTTTTTGGAGAAACTGAAAAACCAGTCAGTAGAATACCTAATTTATGACATCACTTAAAGTAATTAGCTTGGAAATTACACTTTTCTCATTTCAAAGAATGCAGATCGAATGCTATAATCTTCGATAATATGATTATCACCCTACATGTTAAGATTTTAACATCATTAATATTTTGTTCTGAATATTCACCCCCAAAAAGTACATGGACTCTAATTTGTGTGCGATCAAATTAACTACAAATTGTCCCTGATTTAGAAAAAGAATGCAGATCAAATGCTGTAATCTTTGATAATGTGATTGATTATCACCCTGCATGTTAAGATTTTAACACCATTAATGTTTTATTCTGAATATTCACTCTAAAAAGTATGTGGACACTGATTTGTGTGCGATCAAATTAACTACAAACTGTCCCTGATTTAGAAAAAGAATACAGATCAAATGCTGTAATCTTTGATAATGTGATTATCACCCTACATGTTAAGATTTTAACACCGTTAATATTTTATTCTGAATATTTACCCCAAAAAGTATCTGGACACTAATTTGTGTATGATCAAATTAACTACAAATTGTCCCTGATTTAGAAAAATAACATTTGAATACATTCTAAAATGTACAAGCATATTACTAGCCAAAATAACAGGTATAATGTTATTGTTTAGGGTATGTTGATAATGTAATATTAATTTGAGGAGGTTTTCCCCTATTTTTATTAACAACCACACGTTGGAATGTTTTAGTAAAGCACCTGACTCGTGTTATATCTTCGGTTTTCCGAAAACACCCGATTACGATGCGGTTTTTGTTTTCCGAAAACACTCGATCAAGTACGACGCCTTCGGTTTTCCGAAAATGGCCGAGCGCAGAACAGCCGCTTTCCGGAAGATCCGGGTGCTGGGGCTTCAACATAAACAGCAATGGCGGAGGCAGCGGCAGCGTCAACAGCGGCTCCAGCAGTTATTGGGGGCTGGACGAAGCACGTAACCTGCAGGTTAGTGAAAATCAGTCGAGCAACGCGGTTGTCGCAATATTAAACGGTCACAAATCTAAAACGCAACCGCCTGTTCGTGTGTCGATGCCGAGGCATCGGATAGCGCCGCTGTCTTTGTGCTGAACTGGATGAGCGTGTGTGTGTTTGTTGTTGTAACGCACCGATCAGCGATCAGTCCGACAGCGGCTGCTATTTGCGGTCCTTTCTTCCTCTGTGTGTGTTTATCTCTGCAACATCCGTGTTTGTGAAAAACAATACGGCACTGCATCCACCACATATGGCGGTCAGTTTGACAGCAAAGAGTATTCAAGGAAGCCATTAAAAAAACCTTGAGTTTAGCAGTTTGGGCAGCAGCCAGTGTGTCAGTGTCAGCCTTGGTGATTTATGTATATGAATTCATTCACCAAGCTTTGTCCTAGTCCAGTCATGACTGTACAAAATAACCTGTTTATTTTACCCTCATAATAGTATAAAATTAAAGTAGGTGTTTTTGAGATTTCAACCCCAAGTAATATGTAATGTTTACATTAGCAATGTTGTCAAATGTAACATGCACATAGCCTATGAAGGGTTATTTGGGTCAAGCTGTTTATACAGTAAATGATGTGGGCAGTGTATTATGAATCAGTGTCATAGGCTCTGATGCTTATTAGTATGAGATGGATCTTAATAATTTTATGTTAGAATGTCATAAAGCAACCTTTGTTCATCATGTGTAAAATCATATACAGTGGATTTTCTATGAGTGTTGTCATATCAAGCTCAAAAAAAAAACATTTTCATTTGTAGGTATTTCATGCATGGGCTTTGCAAAGAGGGCGACAACTGTCGATATTTACACGACCTCAGCAACTGCAAGCCAACCATGATCTGCAAGTTCTTTCAAAAGGGATGCTGTGCTTTTGGGGACCGTTGCAGGTAAGAGACACAATGATGAAATGTAAGACTTGAAACATAAAATGTGCTTCAAAACAACCGCTGACTCTCTTGACTAGATATGTGTAGACATTACATAACATCAAAGGTAATGTAATCTGTATTTCTGTGTTTGGGGCCGTAACATGTGAGTGTGTTTAAATGTAGGAGCGGTAAGCAAGGCTTCTGAGAAGTGTTGTGTGTTGCTTCATTATGTACCCGTGATATCCGAGACGCAGAATTTTCTGTAAACAAGATGTTGAGTTTGTTGCTTTCTTAAAGGGATAGATCACCCACAATGTACATCCTGTCATCTTTTATTAATTCCTAAAGCTGTGTATTTTTTTTTTTTTTTTTTTTTTTTGCAAGAGCATTTTTTTGTCCATAAACAACATTGGCTGCCCCTGACTTTCATTGTATGGACCAAAAAAAAAAAAAACACACTTAAAAATTAGGCCATACAGGTTTGGAGTGACAAGAATTTATTTTTGCCTGAACTGTCACTTTAAGAGCTATTACAGGTCGAGTTGTGTTCGCATTTTACGCATTTGTGTTACATTAGTGTTGGCGTTTTTATACCAATTGCAATCAAAAAGGCCTACAAACTAACCGTTTGCATTTGTGTTGTATTAATGCTGTCTTTAGATACAGTATATAAATGGCAAAACTAATGTAACACAAATGCAAATAGTTTTCTTTTTGAGTGCACTTATTGGCGTTTATATACCTTTAGACACTCAAAAAGAAATGGCCTACAAACAGACCACCATTGGCCACTGCAGTCAAGTGCATTGGAGCTGGAAGCAGTGTAAAAATTAGCCTGCGAGCCAGACAGTGCAGACAATGTTTGTCTCATATCTGTCTGCGGTCAAGTGTATCCCCATAGTAACTGCTGCCCCCAGCTCGGCAGTATGGGAATGTCTTTGTTTGCCGAGGCTGTTCTATGACAGCATTACATCTGACCAAGAGCTCCCTCTTGCTCTGCTTGAGAGGACTGTTTCCTGTGGTTTCAGGGTCTTGAGCTTAAATATCTGATGTCTGGAGGCTAGATTGATGTCTGACAGAGTTGTATCGTCAGCTTTGTCAGATGTATAGGGAGGTGCAGTGATGCTTTTGTCCCCATATGGGGTTTACCGCATTATTGTTCCTGTGCTTTTTTGGAGGAAGGGGGGACGAGCTTTCATTAAGTGTGCGTGGAGAGGGCCTCAGTGTATGCTTTATTATGGATGGATTCTCCTTTGCTGCTTTGTGTCTATCTGTGTCTCTTGCTGTCTCCTTCCATGTGCCCCCCCACTAATCTGGGGGCCAAATAGAGCAGCACACTGCAGCCTGCATGGCAATTACATAACCCCAGTGTGTTAACATGCATCTCTCTCTCCCTCTGTATCCTTCTGCTGCTGTTGCTACCGCCGTCAGGTTCATTCGGTTCATTCCGCCACTCTGCAGTAGCCACATGTGCTTCCACCGCTGTGTCATTTATTTATGCGACCCCCACCCCCACGTATAGGCCGACACACGCGCACAAACATGCATTGGACTAGAACAGGGCTGTACGACCCAAGAGGTTTGAGGATAGAGGGGTCTCTGGATACTTAAGGAAAGCACTGAAGCGTGTTTTGGGGGGAATAATGAGAAATATAAAGGTCAGATGCTAAACTATATGTTATGACAATGTCATTAGGCTTGTTAGCCATCGTAAATATGAGTGCATGGCTTTATTTATTTATTTATTTAATGGAATGTGGTTTCTTGTAATATTTTTATTGAGAAATTGTATTGTCATTCTTGTTTTAAGGTTATATTTAAATTTAAATAATAGTTTTTTAATTATTCAATTATTATTTATTTGATATTACTTAATAAATTGACTGTTGTTTCTGCAGCTCAAATTAAAGTGAAAAAGCTAGAAATGAAATGGCAAGGTCACATGTTTGATTTCCAGGGAACACAGACTGATAAAATGCATATTTTAAATGCAAGTTGATTTGAATAAAATGCATAAAAAAAGAATAGCAAAATGTAAGTACAAGTAGTTTTACAAAGTAAATACACAGCATGCACATGTAAGTTTATATTACTCATTACTTATGAATAATGAGCAACTCATTACTATTGCACTGTACCATGAACACTGTAAAAAAAAAAAAAAAAAAACTTTTTTTTGTTTGTTTTTAATAACATTGGTGAATCATACTTCTTAATAAAAGCCTTGTAATTACGTTATTGCCAAATTAAAATCATATTGTCCTCTTCAGGAATTCAAATGGGTTGGTTATTGTCTTAAATACTCTAAAACTAGCTGTTCCTTACTAACCATTATGTTGTCTGAAACATGCCCTGAGATGCAAGCAACCCAACACTTCATTTAAAACTTGTTTTTGTATACTAGTAAGGTCAACCAGTTTACCTAGATTTGTTTTCTTCTATTGTTTTTAGTCTTGAAATGTTTAGCCATTGTGTTTTCATTAGAATGCTGAAGACTGTAGACAGTTTGCACTGCTAAACCCACTTGGAAATGTTACGTATTTAAATGAATCATTTCTAAAAGAGGCTAACTGCTGCATTATGAGTGTGAAAAAGACATGTACTCACCATGGTAACCACACACAAGTCTTCAAGTTTGTGACTGTATCAACTTGAGGAAAAAAATATCACCAGTGGGAAACATTCTGACACCTAAGACAGAAAAAACAACCAGCCGCTTTATGATTATAACGTGCTAAAGCCTGTCTGAAATTGTTTATCTGAGCACATTGTTTTAATAACAGCCAATACTCACTTAAATATGTTATTTCTGGGTATTTATAATAGTAGAAATGTAATTACATTTTATAACCACCACAGAGAACAAGTTTTTCAATCAGAAGCTTTCATTTCAGAGATACGTAGAGAGGCCTAGGGGTGCATTTTCATTGCATGGCTTACCTAGTGTATCAGTCCACATTTTATTGTATTTTCATTAAATTTGCATTGTGCCTCAGGTACGAACATACTAAACCTGCCAAGCAAGACGAAGTCCCTAGTTCTAAGCCGTCGGTGCCGCTGACCGCTGCTCCCCTTGCTGGCACTCCTGATCCCGTGTCTGATGGGCCAGGTGGTACGACCGACACCCAGGAGAAGCCCCAAGGCTTGGGGGCAGTGGACTGGGTCAATGCTGCCGAGTTCGTGCCAGGGCAGCCCTACTGTGGGAGGGGTGAGTGTAGCAGGGAAACATGTTCAGTTGTCACTGCCAAGACAATCTGTGAAAGCACGGTGTCAGCAGATAAGCCAAGTCTTCAGTGTACAATATGAAGGCTCTTTTACAATTAGGCTTTTTTATATCTATTTGTTTGACCAATGCTTTGGTTTGTCATAATAATGCTGTTACTGTTGTGGTGGTTACTGTTTTGTGGCACGCTTCTTCATTGCTGTATGAAAGAAACAAAGGAACTGATTTGCACTTCTGGAAAATAAATTTGACAAAATGTATCTGGATTCTCTTACTCTGATTCTCAAGTAGATTGGGTTTGAACTAGATATAACTTGTGGTCACACTTTATTTTAAGGTCCAGTTCTCGCTATTAACAAACCATTAACTATGACTTTTGCCTCAATAAATGACTAATTTGCTGCTTACTAATAGTTAGTAAGGTAGATGTTAAGTTTAGGTATTGGCTAGGATTAGGGATGTAGAATATGGTCACATATGTTTATAACAGGCATGCTAATAAGCAACTAGTACAGGTGCATCTCAATAAATTAGAATAAATAAATGGAAAAGTTCATTTATTTCAGTAATTCAACTCAAATTGTGAAACTCGTGTATTAAATAAATTCAGTGCACACAGACTGAAGTCTTTGGTTCTTT
>JAFVLL020016923.1:19169-48714 GCA_021397915.2 Tor tambroides
AAATGTTTTATCAATAAAATGTTCCCAAATAAACCAAAAAATGATGTGGAATAATTTATCATGTACCATCAAAATTCATGCAGTAGAGGGTTAACTATACCGGAGCAGACGTAACTTGCTGCTTTGGCAAGGGGCGGGGCAGTACTGAAACACTGTCTAAACTGTTCGCCAATCACAACGCACTGGGACAGCTAACCAATCACAACACATTTCGTTTTTCGGAAGGCGGGCCTTCATCAAACCTGGAACTAATCGAGCCGTTTGTGCCAGGCTGGGGAGGAAGGTATTGTAATAAAATTATGTGAAAAATAATGCGTTTTTCGAACCACCAAGCATGAGAGCATGTTCTAGTACACCCCCAAAACAAAATCAAGACTTCGTAAAAGAGCATAATAGGACCCCTTTAAACGAAATGGCAAAAAACATTACAGAACCAACAATATCTTATAAACTATAACGGAAACAACCAGATTTTATGATATTAGCCTTATATTTGTAGTTCCTGTTTTAAGCAAGGGAGGGACATTCTAGAGAGCATGTGATTAGCCAAAAACCTGTGCAGTGGAGGGTGTAAAAATTTTTTGCACTTTTTCCCAGGAAAATTTATATTATGTAAATGAACAATGTTTTTTTTTTTTTTTTTTGGCCATCCTTATTGTTGAGCCTTGAGTACAGTATACACAAAACGTTGAGTTTTTTTTAAACGCGAGTACTTTTTTTTTTTTTAATACTTTCGTACACAAAGGACACACAATTGATCTAAACTTATGGTAAAGACTATTATAATGTTATTAAAGATTTATATTTCAAATAAATGCTGCTCTTTTGAACTTTTTATTCAAAAAAGAAGCCTAAAATGAATGTCTGCTAAAAATTTACATCAATAATAAAGGCCCTGATATACTTCAAACGAAGTTCATTTTCGTTCTTCGTTTGGGGGCAAAAAGAAGTTCGAAAAGGCTGAGCAACGGTATACTGTTTTCGAACATCCAAACACCCCCGCGCTGCTGGATGTGGGGTGTAGATTAATGTAAACGTGTCGCAACACTCGCGTGAATGCCCTAAACACAACAACGATGCAATGAAGGTGTATCTAGGTCTTTTATTAAACTGGATAAATTTTTACACGTTTTTATATTTTATGTGGTGTCATGATTTGATAAAAACAAATGTTTATTATTGTATGTTCGTTTGGCATTTCATTTATTGTATACCTTTTAAATCCGCTTACTGAAAGAACAACAGCAGCAGCAGTAGCAGTAGTATGGTGTAACATTTATTTGAGGCACATGTATTTGGTACTTGCTACCTTGTATCTTTACTCTTTCGTTTCATTCTTTTCATGGCTTTGGAAAACTTGCACCTGATGCTTCTCTACATCGCTTTTTGCATAAGTCTGGGTCGTCGACACCAAGCTTCGTTGCAGTTTCTTTCTAGGAATTAAATGCTTTCTCTGAACCTTTAAAGTCTCCCCGCGAGCGATTGTACAAGTGCGGATATATTTGTGGCAGCTCAGCTATTCGACACAGTGTATTTATGTTGCTAGTTACTTGGAGATTCTATTCTCTGGCCTGACCTTTGGTGAATGAGAAACGAACCGGGGGGGGGAAGAAAAAAAAAAAAGGCGCGTCAAAGGCGGCGGAGTTCCCGAACCCACCCACCGATTGTGTAATTGCCACGGACCAATGGTAGCTCAAAGGTGTTTCGAAGCCAAAACTAACTCCCCAGAAAGTTCGCTTTGGTGATCTGTATCAAACTGCCAAAACGAACTCCGTTTCGGCCTGATTTTGTTCGAAATGACGTCATATCAGTTCGTTCTTCGATTTCGTTTGAAGTATATCGGGCCTTAAGAAATGTTTCTTGAGCACCAAATCAGCATATTAGAATGATTTCTGAAAGATCAAGTCACACTGAAATGTAATATATTCCGCTTTGGCATTACATGAATAATTTACATTTTAAAATGTATTAAAATAGAAAACAGATTTTAAATTGCAATAATATTTCACAACATTTCTGTGTTTTACTGCATTTCTGATCAAATAAATGCAGCCTCGTTGAGCATAAGAGACTTCAAGAACTTTTTTTTTCTTTTTTTTAAATCTTACTGACCCAAACTTTCAAACAGTGTTGTATGTATACAGCCTCACAGCTAGCACACACAGACTAAAAGCCAACAAAGCTCCAATTGTCATTTCATAGGGTCTTATGGTCACTGTCAGTAACGGAAGCACCAGGAGTGCGAAGAGGGGACAGCGTGTGGTTACAAGAGGATAGGGGGAAAAACGGGAGTTGTCTAAAAATATCCCATCCTGGCCAGGCAGAGTACAGCAGGAGGAGTCAGTCCCTTGAATCTCCCTTTAAAAGGGAAATGCAGATTGAACGTGGAGGGCGGTCTGCGCTACATGTAGGGTAATCAGCACTTCCTTGGATTGACAAGGTCTCACCCCAGCTAGTAAGGGGGGCGGTGGGGAAATTGCAAAGCACAGTCTCCTTAACATGCCAATATGGAATTAGAAACAGAGTGTGAGGGTTTTTTTGCCATGGAATGTATGGAGAAGGAATTCCCACTGTCAGTGTGGATGGGATTCCTTCCCAGCAGAGGCGGATATCAGCTCTGGGTAATGAAAGCTTTCCGCTGGCCCCTGCTGGGGACGCTGCATAACAAACATTTAACCATCACTCTTGTAAAAAAAAAAGATTTGAGTCCACCACAATGATTATAAACCCCCAAGACACACTCAAGCTGTGCGGGTTTGATTCCCTCTGACATTCAACATCACATGCACATGTTGTGAAAGAAAGATGCATACTATGGAACAAAACGAGGCCAATAAAAGTCACAAGATGACCTTTAAAATTAAGACATAAATGCTGTGCAAAAGGTTGAAAGAGTACAAATTCTGATTTGACTTCCAATGTAAATGCAAATCTGGATTAAACTAAACTGAAATTATGCTTACACTGAACAATAAAGCCAGAATCCCTCACAAATCTCTTTGGAGCAGACACGGTAACAAACATGTTTGCAATGTGACTAAGGTGCTAGGAAAGCATAGGAACAAATGATAATCTAAACCTACAATGTTTGAGTTTTGGCAACGGTACATGTTTTTGTGTATACATTAACCCAGAGTGCCGTGGGAGATGAATGCTGAAAGGACGGCCTGAAGGGCCCTCAATACTGTGTGCAGGGGTCAACATGGAATGACCTTTCTTCAAAGCATACCGAAATCCTTGAGAAAACATTCAAACTGCTAATCGCAGGCTCATTGGGCTTTTGGTTTCTCCGCACCTCACTGAGATGCTACGGCACACCCATTTAAAGCAAAAACGAAGTAAACTGAACATTTTTGATAGCTCACTCACAGGACTAATACTACTTTGAGTATGCATGTATGATTCAGAAAACTTTCGGCATAACCTTAAATAGAAAGCC
The DNA here is from genome assembly GCA_021397915.2 of Tor tambroides. NCBI lineage: Eukaryota > Metazoa > Chordata > Actinopteri > Cypriniformes > Cyprinidae > Tor > Tor tambroides. Next base: position 22,609 of record JAFVLL020016923.1, read on the forward strand.
AACATCTGAAAACACAAAAACAATGCAAATATCAGGAACATTGTGACATCTAGAAGCAAAAATTGAAGGCTTTCACAATATTTTATGATAAAACATCAATAACTACACTAAAGGCCACAGCAAAGGATGAGAATAACAGCTGTGCAACACTGAATACAGCAACTTAAAAAAAAAAAAAAAAAAAAAAAAAAAATTCACAAGATTAAGTCTTGAAGGCAGACTTATATAGTCTTTGGCACCATTTTGAAAGTGTTTCTGTAACAGGCAGTTAATTTTTATATGCGAGTCAAATCAAAAGGTCTCTGTTTTTGAAATGGACTTTGAAAATGTGGTCAAAATGCTATTACCTTTAATAGAGAGTCAACATTTGAAACCACAAGAACAGCGCAAATCTCAGAAACACTCTGCCATCTACAAACAAAATTGAAGGGTTTCATAACACTTTATGACAAAACTGCAACTTAAAACAAACATCACAAGCTAAAGCCTTAAAGATGGACTTAGAAAGGCTTTGGAAAGTGTTTCTGTAACAGGCAGTTAATTTTATGTGTAAGTCAAATGTGTTTTAATTGGGCTTTGAAGGGTGGTGAACATGCAGTTATATCAAGTCAAGTCAGCAGCTCTAGTACACACTCATTTCAATTAAACATCAACTACAAACAAATGTCAACTACACACTGCTACACATTAAGACAGATTGAATTCAAAACATCATGATGTTAAATTTATAGTCAAAGGCTCTAAAAGCTGCCTTTTGCTTTGACAAATGTATGCAATATGGTGACAATTAGCAAAAAGATGGACAGTTGTCTCAGCTGGCATCATTCTGATGTCACAGAAAAGCGTAGCTGAAATTATCATCAGAGTGGGAGTCGTGTCCATTTGTGGGCTGCTCTTGATGAACAGATGGAAGAGGCATCGGCAAGGAATGAAAGAGATGTCTTTGCCACAAAAACTATTCTGGGCAGACAGAATAAAGGCACTAAAAACACTAAAATGTAACACAAAAGGTATCCATTTTCAAACGTATCTGCAATAGCCCACAGCCGAGAAAAAAAGCATGGTTATCTAACACAGCTAAACAACTTTAATCACAAAACAGCCGATCTTTCCAGATCTTACCAAAGTTGAAATTAAAAGGATTTTTTCCTGTACCGCCAGGATTGTGGCTGACCCGTTTGGACTGAATGTAAAGGTGCAAATTAACTTTTTCAACCAACTATACAAACAAACAGCACCATTTCTATGCAACTGAACATCAAAGCAGATGTCCATTCAGAACAGGATCATACAGCACCGGTGACCCTTGCCAGAAAATTGTCTCTCAAACAATGCCTGACGGTGCACTAGAACCGGGCCATGACAATCGGTCCACTTAAAACCCGCCTGTTATTGCTCCCAAAGCACAATACAAGCAAAACTCTCTGGTGTTACCCTCTTACAAGGATCTTTAATATGTGCCTGCATATATATATAACTGGCAAACCTTCAGTTTAATTAAATCTTAGCTGTCATGCAACAAAGTAAAGTGTTTAAGAAAAAAGTTTACCTCAAAACTGAATGGAACCAAATGGACAGTCTCAGCCACTGCATCTTTCTTTCCATACAATCAAAATGATTCTACCCAACATCTCATTTTGTGTTTCACAGAAGAAATAAATATGGGTCTGAAATAACATGATCGAGTTTTAATTTCTGGTTTGTTTATTCCTTTAAAAATACGCTCGCATCTGAAAGACAAAATGCAGATGGTAAGCTCAAAAGGCCCACTGCTGACAACAGTATTAATAATGCACACTCAACAGAAACAATGTTGCAACCAAACACAAAAATATCCTCTTCTGAGAGACTCTGGCTTCCTATTATTTCTTGTGGAAAGGATGACAGGTGCTTTTGGTCCATGAAAACCTGGAGGAAGCACCACCTCCTGTCAGTGGACTGCCTACTAAAACGGGCACCACACACAATAACAAAGGGTGTGGACAAAAATAATACAATAAACTGCAGTAACGGAGCAATGTCAAAAATATTAGACGTCATATCTTTAAAATGATTTTTGCTCAGAAAAAACTGCAACTTCCTACTCCAATAACAAGGAAATTCCCTCTGTCAAAGTACATATACATGTACTGAAACGAAATGTGTTTCCTTGTTGCCTTTGAGTAAACCAGCTAAGCTAGCACATATGGAAGTTATTCAACAGGCTCAATACATACTAAAATCAGTGTACATATACTGTGTACTGTCTAAGAGTCTGAATGACAAAAACTAAGTCAGTGTTTGGCGAAGCGAGGATTAATATTCGTGTATTTTATTAAAAGCCGGTCAAACGGTGCAGCTAGCGGCTACTCGGCTAACTGTACGACTAACGTTAGTCTGCCAGACTGATGAAACACAAACAAAACACAGGCATTTCCACAAGAAATGGACGTTTGAGGGAGAAAGAGGGATGAGGTATGTTATAAAGAGGTGAATTGAGAGAGGAAAGCAGCTGAATGTGGAGGCGGTGGACAAGAGAGGCCTTGGTGGGATACTCACCCTGTCTATCTGTACAGGCAGCTTCACAGCAAATAAAATCTATCTGAACGGCCCAGGTTTAGCACAAGAGGTCACAATATAATTTCCCGGGTGGTTTGTCCCTGCTCCTGTGTGATTTGATGCGAAAACACCAAGACTTTTTTCTTATAGCCTCTCTGTAGAGCGGTAGCGCCTCCTAACCACCATCTTACATTGAAATAGGGAGGGGGGGCGCGTCAAGTAGTGACTTTTCCGCGCATGCGCAGTTGACGATAGGTTTGGGCGTATGTGGGTAATGTAGTGTGCAATATACAGCGGCACTGGAAATGTTTAGAGAACTAGATAAATTGAACTGTGTGTATTTTCACATTTTTATTGAAGCAATTTGTGATGTTATAAATTTTGTACATTTGCAAAATGTAGTAACTGCGACGTTTGTAGGCAAATAAATGGCTTAATATATGCTATTTGTACATTCCCTGTTACATTTTTCATGAATTGTTTCATAAATGTTTTATTGCCTAATGCTACTGTTTTATTAGAGCAAGTTGTCACGCGTTTTAAATTGTAGCCTACACTTTGCGCAATTTATAAATTACAATAGGCTACATATTGGCCAATTATAGCTTGATATTGCTGTTGCATGAATTGTCTTATTGTATGAATTATGCATCATAATTGTTTTACTAACTTTGCTGCAGATTTTCATGTTGTAAATTTTATACATTTGCAACGTATTCATTTCAGCCTTTGAATTACAATTGCACTGTTTCATGAATTATGTTTCCAAATTATGTCAAAGTTATGCATTAGCTATACAAAGCTATACATCACTAAAGCCAGAATACTACTATTACTACTTGTAGTAATAATAACTGGGGTAAAAAAGTGTGACAGCCCCAGTAAATTAAACATCAGTATTTTTTCTTTCTTTCTTTCTTTCTTTCTTTCTTTCTTTCAATAATTTAATAATAAATAATAATAATAACTAATGATAATTTATTTACTAATAACAATAATAATAATAATAATAATAAAAACTGGAGTAAAAAGTATGACGTGACAGTTTGCCCTATATCAGTATTTTTATTTTTATTATCTTTATTAGTACATCACTGAACAAATGTTCAAGAAATTGGTGAAGTATTATTATTAGTACTGAAAACTTGAACTTATCAAGTTTAAAAATACAAGTTTGCACCACTTCTGGAGTTCAACAGTAGGTGGAGACATAGGCCAAGGTTTTTAGAAAGAATACATTTCATGTTTACATGATCTGGGCTGCCTCTGAGTCTAAACAAAGAACACATTCATAGTTTAAAAAGAAATGAAAATATCCCAACACTGAATAGAACAGAACTTTTGTTCTGCACTAAATGTTCATGCAAGCCAGAAATTTAAGATTCTTTTTTTAAATCACAATTTTATTTACAGTATTATGGTATTTCAAAAATATAAACAGAATTTCATTCTTTAACAGGCAGCAGAGGACCCATTTCAGCAATGTCTGTGGCCACATCCTTTAAAATCTTGCTCTGGTCTACGGTCTGCAGAATAGCTTTAAGATTGGACCAGAACACTCTCTGCTTGCGTTCATCTGCCGGCCACTCCAGGTACGTTTTCCGCCTCAGCAGTGTTCTTAACTTTAGAAACTTTTTGGGCAGAGAGTCTGCTGGTATGGGCTCCAACAGAACAAAGACCAGAGAGTCGTCATTCACACTGATCGACCTGTGCTGAGCGAAGAACAGTTCATAGTTGCAATACTCGCTTTGCACAAAGTGTTTGGACAGGATGAAGAGGCTCTAGCTGTCCTCCACACAATGGATTATATTGTCCACAATCCACTTCCCAGGTTCAAAATCTCTCTCATGGACGCAAAGAGACAGGCCTGACCTTTCTAATTCAGGTACCAGCTGAGATCCCACCCAGGTTGAGTCATGCTGGCTGTAGGAAATAAAGGCATGGTAGAGAAAGGTGGCATTTAGCAGTCGATCAGCCCTCTTGTAGCCTCTCCTTTTCACTCGGATCCAAACCCAAAGCATTTTGGTGTACCAAATACCATCACAAGCATAAACAATGATGGCTAGAGCAACTCCCACCACAGTTAACACCGACAGAACCACAGCAGCCTGCAAGCCCGGTTGACAGGACAGCCATCCGTGCTCATACGTCTCCAAACGCCGACCGGAAAACGATGGCGGGGTGCTGCAAGTGTAATCCTGGGGCCAGTCTGAGAGAAGTGATTTATTATACGCCGTCATGAACCAAAAGGAATCGCAAGCACAGCTAAATGGATTGTGGCCGGCTTTTAAAGTCCTCAGCTTGGGGAAACCTTCCATTGATTTCTGGCTAATGAAAGTAATAGCGTTCTGGTCAATGTGCAGGCTTACTAATATAGGAGCCCGAAGGTCCACTGGGATGACCTGTATGCTGTTAAAACTCAGATAGAGGTACGTTAGTCTGGGAAACGATTATATAATATTTAAAGGAATAACACTTATGCCTGTCTTCGAAAGGTCTATCTTTTGGAAGTATGGAGATAGGTAGTGAAACACATCGTTTCCTAGATTGTTGTGGCTGAGACTCAACTCAATCAGGTGGAGCGGCCAAAAACATGGTTTGCCAATGGAAATAGAGTTGAAACTCAAGTCAAGAGACTCTAAGAACTTCATATCATTGATGTTTTTGGCAGTCTCAGCGAGGTCTTTGAAACGGTTATGGCTTAGCGAGAGTTTCCTCAAGGCTGGAAAGACTTTGTGTGATGAACAACCAATCCACCAGAAGCCACTTTCATCCAAGAGGTTGTTTGACAGGTCCAAGACTCGTAGAGACTTTATGGCTGAAATTAGATTGCACGGAAGAATATTCATTCCGGTACCAGAGAACTTCAGGTAGGTTAGTTTGTTGACTAGTTCCATACTCACGTTAAAAGTGGGGTAGTGATACTGATGGTGGTGTACACCATCAAGTACGAAGGCTCGTAGATTCGTGGTGTGATTCTGCTTTGGAAGCTGGAAGCCATCAGGAGTGTCCTCATTGTATGTGATGTTTAAAAACACAGTTTCCTCAAAAGATGATTTCCAAACATTTTTGAACAGTTTCACCATCACAGAGCTGTTGAGCCAGGTATCTACGATGCTTAAGTTACTGAGGACACGCAAATCTTTAAAAGCCATGAAAGGATCAGTCTTGATGGTACATTGGTCTGGAAATAACTTTACAAACTGAATTTTTTTAGTTTGGGTTTGGTCAAAGTCCATAATCATGTCACTGACGATGTCGAAACGCTGGCAAAAAGTCACTTTCAGAACAACTTCCTGTAATGATTTGAGTTGCGAAAAAGAGCCATTTTCATAGTTTTGTAATTCCGTTCCATCTCCAAATATGATTGTTTTTAAATGGGTGTTTTGAAGAGGAACAAAGTCCTCCACATTAACAGAAGTAGCGTCTTTACTACCGATCGCAAGGATGGAAAGGTAACTTAAGTTACCAAACGAGCCTGGAAGTGCATAACTGGGATATGGATTAGTGGATAGGTCTAGGATCCTTAGCTGGGGCAAATACAAATTAGGAATGATGGTCAGATGGTTGTAGGAGATTTTCAGTACTTTCATTTCAGAGTTGCTGCTGAAGGCATCAGGGGAGATGTATTGAAGTCCACAGTGTGTGACTTTGAGGAAGCAGAGATTGGTTAAACCAGACAGGTCACCGTGAACAATGCTGGAGATGTTGTTGTGGGACATATCTAAGTACTCTATGCTATTTGATAAATGTGATGGTATCCTTGTTAGATTATTATTGGAAAGATCTTTAGTGTGCTCCGTCAAAATGGAACAGTATCCAACTTCTTCGCCATGTGCTTTTAACCAAATCCGTAAGAGACATGATATAAGCACAGGCCAGAAGGTGGATGACATCCTCTGCAAAAAAAAAAAGTTTATGTGTTAAATAATGAATTAATTATATATGCATACATTTATTTTGCTAAACGTGTAACTGAATAGCTAAATATATATATGTAAATATGAAAATAAAAAATGTAAATACATAATAAAACAATGTATTAAAAATCTAACAAAATATAATAAATATTATAAAATATAATAACATAGAATAATATACAGTTTCCTGTACTGTAGATTATTTTTACATACAACATTAAAACATTAGGCTAAATGACTGCTATACACTTGCTTCGACAAAAAATAATAAACAAATGATTTATTATAATAAATATTAGAATAAATAAATGGTTGTTTACCTTGTATATGAAACCTGGGGGCTGTTTCATAAAACAAGTTTACCAAATAAGCCTGGCTTATTTCAGTTAGTCTCAACAAAATCAAGTGACAATAAGTCAGACTAACTGAAATAAACCTGGCTTATTTGGTAAACTTGTTTTATGGAACAGGCCCCTGAATATTAGTAGCTCAATAAATAATTTTAAGATTTTCTTCCTATCCATTTACAGCTTGAGCTCTGCTATGCACATGATTTTGTGGCCTTATAAAGACACGCCTGCTGGTATTAACCATATTAACAAAACTATTACACAATGGTGTTTTATGAAGTACTTGAACTTCCCTAAATGCACAATACTCAACTTCTCTAAATGCCTAGGGATAAAACCTTAAAAGGGCAAAATTTCTCTAAAGTAATTTATATTAAATGTAGTTAGTTTAGTTTTGTTACTGAAAGGTTGCATTTTAATACGACGTACCTTTTTACTGCACATTTGCATATTTACTCACCAATGTTAATGCTTATGTTAAAGCTGTAGTTGCAACACCTTCGGGGCTATTCTGTTTATTTACTGGGTGTGTTTATAGAGAGAGAAAGAGCACTAACGGATTTCACTGAAAATGTCAATAATTAAATGTCAATACCTGCAATCAGGGAGAAAAAAACAAAAAAACAGGGGATGCCAGGGATTTGTTTAATAATGAGCTTTTAAATATTTAACACCAATCACAATGATAATGGTTTCAGGAGACAGAAATACCCAGCCTTTTGTTGTGGTGACTCTGAGGTCAGGTGTAAAAAGGAACAGTGAAGGGACTTTCCTTACCACTGTCTTACAAGAACACCTGTTTACATCTGACATGTGATTATGCACCGTTTATATTATGAAGTGAATTGATTAACAGAAGAAGATTTTAAAAAATATATATATTTTAAAATATTTCTTCAGAATATATTATGTTTGGTGTGCAGGCATCTTTCTTCTCAAGAAGCTGCTTATAAAGCATAGTGTTTGCAGGATTATTAATGACCAAAAATGATTGAAGAAACTATAAATGAGCAAATAATACAAACAAATATACATGCATGGTTCCTCTTAAGGACAGTTATTAATCATGGTATGTTCAATAAGAAATAGGACTTCTTTAAAGGAATTCCAAACAAATTCCAACAAATTTTCTATTTGCTTTGGAAAAAGTATGCTTTTCAAAATACCCAGCAAAACATTATATTATCTGTTTGCTATTTCTACCTTCTTTCTCTTTGCTGTATTTGAAGAGCGTAATATTTGGCAACTATAGTAGCCTAGTGGGTTTGGGCATTTACGTGTAAACTCTCCATAAAGTTTTGAAACATGAAACAAGGAAAAGCAATACCTAATTCTGTCCGCTTTTCAGAGAAATCGAAAGATTATCTAATATTTATCTAAAGGTTATCTAATATATGACATCACTTAAAGTAATTAGCTTGGAAATTACACTGTACTCATTTTGAATGAATGCAGATTGAATGCTATAATCTTCCATAATGTGATTATCACCATACATTTTAAGATTTTAATATGTTTAATATTTTATTCTGAATATTCACTCCAAAAAGTATCTGGACGCTAATTTGTGTACGATCAAATTAACTACAAACTGTCTGTCCCTGATTTAGAAAAAGAACATTTGAATATATTCTAAAATGTACAAGCGCCAAAACAACAGGTATAAATGTTATTTTTTAGGGTATGTTGATAATGCATTAATTTGAAGAGGTGTTTCCCCTACCTTTATTAGCAATTACTTATATTGGAATGTTTTAGTAAGGCACCTGACTCGTTTTATGGCTTCTGGTTTCCGAAAACACCCGATTACGATGCGGTTTTGTTTTCCGAAAACACTCGATCAAGTACGACGCCTTCGGTTTTCCGAAAATGGCCGAGCGCAGAACAGCCGCTTTCCGGAAGATCCGGGTGCTGGGGCTTCAACATAAACAGCAATGGCGGAGGCAGCGGCAGCGTCAACAGCGGCTCCAGCAGTTATCGGAGGCTGGACGAAGCACGTAACCTGCAGGTTAGTGAAATTCAGTCGAGGAACGCGGCTGTTGCAATGTTAAACGGTCACAAATATAAAACGCAACCGCCTGTCCGTGTGTCGATGTCGAGGCATCGGATAGCGCCGCTGTCTTTGTGCTGAACTGGAGAGGTGTGTGTGTGTGTGTGTTGTTGTAACGCACCGATCAGTGATCATCAGTCCGACAGCGGCTACTATTTGCGGTCCTTTCTTCCTCTGTCTCTGTGTGTATGTTTATCTCTGCAACATCCGTGTTTGTGAAAAACAACACGGCACTGCATTTACCACATATGGCAGTCAGTTTGACAGTAAAGAGTAGCCTATTCAAGGAAGCCATTAAAAACCTTGAGTTTACCAGTTTGGGCAGCAGCCAATGTGTCAGTGTCAGCCTTGATGATTTATGTAAATGAATCCATTTACCAAGCTTTATCATAGTCTAGTCATGACTGTACAAAATAACCTTTTTTATTTACCCACATATCTAATAGGATAAAATGCAAGTAGGTGTTTTTGAGATTACAACAAACCCAAGTAATATGTAATGTTTACATTAGCACTGCTGTCAAATGTAACATGCACATATGAAGGGTTATTTGGGTCAAGCTGTTTATACAGTAAATGATGTGGGCAGTGTATTATGAATCATAAGCTCTGATGCTTACTAGTATGAGATGGATATTGATCATTTTATATTAGGATGTCATAAAGCAACCTTTGTTCATAATGTGTAAAATCCTATATATGAGTGTTGTCCTGTCAAGCTCAGAATACATTTTCATTTGTAGGTATTTCATGCACGGGCTTTGCAAAGAGGGCGACAACTGTCGATATTTACACGACCTCAGCAGCTGCAAGCCAACCATGATCTGCAAGTTCTTTCAAAAGGGATGCTGTGCTTTTGGGGACCGTTGCAGGTAAGAGACACAATGAAACAAAATGTGCTTCAAACCAACCGCTTACTCTCCTGATTATATCAGTGTAGATATTACATAACATCAAAGGTAATGTAATCTGTATTTCCGTGTTTGGGGCCGTAACACGTGAGTGTGTTTAAATGTAGTAGCGGTAAGCAAGGCTTCTGAGAAGTGTTGTGTGTTGCTTCATTACGTACCCGTGATATCCAAGATGCAGAATTTTCTGTAAACAAGTTGTTCGGTTTGTCGCTTTCTTAAAGAGATAGTTCACCCAAATTGAATATTCTGTTGTCATTTTTTTAATTCCTAAAGCTGTGTGAGTATCTTTTTGCTGCAAAACACAAAAGAAGACATTTTTGAAGAGCATTTTTGTCCATAAACAACACTGGCTATCACTAGCTGGCTGTCATTGTATGGGCATTATTGAAATATAAAAAATTAGGTCATATAGGTTTGAAGCGACATGAATTTTCATTTTTGCCTGAACTGTCACTTTAAGAGCTATTACAGGTCGAATTGTGTTTGCATTTTACGCATGCGTTACATTAATGTTGCCGTTTTCATACCCAAGGACACCAAGTGCACTCAAAAAGAAATGGCCTACAGCTGTTTACATTTGTGTTGTATTAATGCTGTCTGTAGACATATAAATGCCAAAACTAATGAAACACATGCAAATGGTCTGTTTGTAGGCCATTTCTTTTTGAGTGCACCAAATGGCGTTTACATACCTTTAGAAACTCAAAAAGAAATAGCCTACAAACAGACCACCTTTAGCCATTGCAGTCAAATGCATTGGTGCTGGAAGCAAAGTAAAAAATTAGCCTGCGAGCCAGACAGTGTAGACAATGTTTGTCTCATATCTGTCTGCGGTCAAGTGTATCTCCATAGTAACTGCTGCCCCCAGATCGGCAGTATGGGAATGTCTTTGTTTGCCGAGGCTGTTCTACGACAGCATTACATCTGACCGAAAGCTCCCTCTTGCTCGGCTTGAGAGGACTGTTTCCTGCCGTTACAGGGTCTTGAGCTTAAATATCTGATGTCTGGAGGCTAGATTGATGTCTGACAGAGTTGTATTGTCAGCTTAGTCAGATAAGGGAGGTGCAGTGATGCTTTTGTCCTCATATGGGGTTTACCGCATTATTGTTCCTGTGTGTTTTGCGAGAAAGGGGGGTGAGCTTTCATTAAGTGTGTGTAGAATGGGCCTCAGTGTATGCTTCATTATGGATGGATTCTTCTTTGCTGCTTTGTGTCTATCTCTGTCTCTTGCTGTCTCCTTCTATGTGCCCCCCCCCCACCAATCTGGGGGCCAAATGGAGCAGCACACTGCAGCCTGCATGGCAATTACATAACCCCAGTGTGTTAACATGCATCCCTCTCTCTCTGTGTCTCCTTCTGCTGCTGTTGCTACCGCCGTCAGGTTCATTCGGTTCATTCCGCCATTCTGCAGTAGCCACTTGTGCTTCCACCGCTGTGTCATTTATTTATAGAGATCGACCGATATATCGATTTACCGATATTTTTCCCGATATTTAAGCATTTTACCATAATCGGATATCGGTTTTGTAATATCGGATTCACCGATAAACGCCGCCATCTTGTGGTTGTTTTGAGAATTGTGCGCAGGATCGCCATTGCACAAGGCTTGAGGGGGGAGACGAGACAACAACAACGGGCGTGCAGGTACTTGATTTGCTGTAGTTGGTAAACTTTATTTAACATAACAGGCTAATGCAAAATAGATGTATTACATAAATGGCTGATATGCAATTTATGCAGTTTGGCTCTAAGAAATAGAGAGCAACTCACGGAGTCATGTAAAATAATTTGCCTGAATTAAATAATACGCAGCCATGAATGAGCACATGGTGTAAATAAAAGCGCTTTGAATTGAATTCTCTCTGTTGTATATGCTCATCGTTAGTCTCAGGAAGTCGGAGTCACGTAGGCGTCCGGGTAAGTTTTACCTTTCCGCGTTCTGTCCCATTCGCCACAGTCAAAGGTTCACAAGAAGCTAAAGTATACTGGCCATGATGAGTGCGGACTGGACGAGCTCGACACACTTAAACTGTCAACTCCTCTCCCAATAAGGACGTAATCCTTGCATGAGTTAAATAATACAGCCATGAATGAGCGCATGTTGGAAATAAAAGCGCTGAATTAAATTCTCTCTCTGTTGTATATTTGCTCACGCTTAGTCTCGTGAAGCCGCTTCATTTGCTGCTCACTCAGCGGTTGATGTCAGTGTGCTCCAGCATGGCCACCGTATAACTTTTAATACAAGATTCAATGTTTAAAATACCTTAAATTGTAGCAACATTTACTATATAACCATTATTTCGCGACAAACATCTAAATAAATATAATCTCATGGAAATTAATTATTTTTATTATCCTCACAGCGGTCGCAGTTATAAATAATTAATATTGTTATATTGTATAGTTCTTTTGTAAAATATAAACCGCGCTGTCAGCAGGCATTTCATAATCTAGAACAAATTAAATGTTTGAGGGCCTGGGTGTCCTAGAGTTTAGCTCCAACCCAATTAAACACACCTGAACCAGCTAATCAAGCTCTTACTAGGCATACTAGAAACTTCCCAGCAGGTGTGTTGAGGCAAGTTGGAGCTAAAGTCTGCAGGACACCGGCCCTCCAGGACCGAGTTTGGGCACACCTGATCTAGAAGGACAAAAACATTAATAATTCTGATATAACATTCCAGTTGAGAAATGCAATAAAATACGATGTATTTAAAAAAAAAAAAAAAAAGTTTGTTATATTCCAATATTCCAGAGAATATTATTCAGTGAATTAACATTATCCAGTGAATTATTCTTGACTCTATAGGCCTATTAAACATCTTATAAACCTACTAAAACTGTAGTTTAAAATGAAGTTGATATGACTCCTGTCCTTTATTTATTTTCTCCATTTGAAAACATTAGACATTCTACATTTATTTTGCTTATTGTTAATATTACTGCTGTTGCTTTTTATAAATAAAATATTTTTTATTGTTGTAATATGAAGATTAAATTTAACATGAAAGACTGCAAATTTTCAACACTTAAAAAAAAAGATGTCTGAAAAGAGGAAAAACCAAAGTGAAATATGTTCTAACTTCACTCAGTCATTTATTTACTTTATAACAGTAAATAAATATCGGTTATGCATATCGGTTATCGGGCACATAAACATGCAAATAATTGGTATCGGTATCGGTTATAAAAAATCAATATCGGTCGATCACTATTTATTTATGCGACCCCCACCCCCCCACGTATAGGTCGACACACGTGCACAAACACACACTGGGCTAGAATAGGGCCGAATGACCCAAGAGGTTTGAGGATGGAGGGGTCTCTGGATGCTTAAGGAAAGCACTGAAGCGTGTTTTGATGGGGAATAATGAGAAATATAAAGGTCAGATGCTAAACTATGTTATGACAATGTCATCAGGCTTGTTAGCTATCGTAAATAATAGTATGCTATGAGTGCATGGCATATTTATGTATGTATTGGTTTCTTGTAATATTTTTATTGAGAAACTATTGTCATTCTTGTTTTAATATATTATTTTCTAATTAATTTATATTCAATTATTATTTATTTGATATTACTTAATAAACTGACTTGTTTCTGCAGCTCAAATTAAAGTGAAAACAGCTAGAAATGAAATGGCAAGGTCACGTGTTTGATTTCCAGGGAACACATACATACTGATAAAAGCGATAAAATGCATACTTCAAATGCTTGAATGCAAGTTGGTTTGAAAAATAAAATGCATAAAAAAACAATAGCAGTATGTACGTACAAGTAGTTTTACAAAGTAAATACATAGCATGTACATGTAATTTTATATTACTCATTATTTATGAATAATGAGCAACTCACTTATTACACTGTCCCATGAACGCTGTAAAAGTTTTTTTTTTTTTTTTAATAACACTGGTGAATTATACTTCTTAATGAAAACCTTGTAATTACATTATTGCCAAATTAAAATCATATCATTATCCTCTTGAGGAATTCAAATGGATTGGTTATTGTCTTAAACAATCATTGCATGTGAAAACTAGCTGTTCCTTTCTAACAATTATGTTGTCTGAAACATTCCCTCAGATGCAAGCAACCCAACGCTACATTTAAAACTTGTTCTTGTACACTAGTAAGGTTGACTGGTTTACCTACATTTGTTGTCTTCTATTGTTTTTAGTCTTGAAATGAAAACACAATGGCTAAACATTAGCATGGTGAAGATTGCAGATAGTTTGCACTGTCAAACCCACTCGGAAATGTTACGTATTTAAATGAATCACTTCTGAAAGAGGCTAACTGCTGCATTAGGAGTGTGAACAAGACATGTACTCACCATGGTAACCACACACAAGTCTTCAAGTTTGTGACCGTATCAGCTTGAGAAAAAATATCACCAGTGGGAAACACTCTGACACCTGAGAAAGAACAACATCCAGCCGCTTAATGATTATAAGGTGCTAAAGCCTGTCTAAAATAGTTTATCTAAGCACATTGTTTTAATAACAGCCAACACTCAAATATGATATTTCTGTGTATTTATACTAGCAAAAATGTAATTACATTTCATAACTACCACAGAAAACAAGTTTTTCATTTAGAAGCTTTCATTTCAGAGAGAAACTACGTAGGCCTAGGGGTGCATTTTCATTGCATGGCTTACCTGCTGTATCAGTCCACATTTTATTGTATTTTCATTAAATTTGCATTGTGCCTCAGGTATGAACATACTAAACCTGCCAAGCAAGACGAAGTCCCTAGTTCTAAGCCGCCGGTGCCGCTGACCGCTGCTCCCCTTGCTGGCACTCCTGATCCCGTGTCTGATGGGCCAGGTGGTACGACCGATGCCCAGGAGAAGCCCCAAGGCTTGGGGGCGGTGGACTGGGTCAATGCTGCCGAGTTCGTGCCAGGGCAGCCCTACTGTGGGAGGGGTGAGTGTAGCAGGGAAACATGTTCAGTTGTCACTGCCAAGACAATCTGTGAAAACACAGTGATAAGCCAAGCAGATAAGCCAAGCATTTGGTTTTCAATATGAAGGCTCTTTTACAATTAGGCTTTTATTTTATATCTATTTGTTTGACCAATGCTTTGGTTTGTCATAATAATGCTGTAACTGTTGTGGTGGTTACTGTTTTTATGGCATGCTTCTTCATTGGTGTATACAAGAACCAAAGGAATTGATTTTCACTTCCTGGAAAATAAATTAGACAAAATGTATCTGGATTCTCTTACTCTGATTCCCAAGCAGATTGGGTTTGAACTAGATGTAACTTTTTAAATACATTTCTGTAAATAATTAAATAATTGATTGGTAACACAGTAAGTTTCAATTTGTTAACATTAATAAATGTTGTGAAACTATCATTTATTGTTGTTAGTGCATTTGTAACAAGCTAACAAATTGAATCTTATTGTAAAGTTACATGGAAAGGGTGTTGCAGTTACACTTATGCATTACACTTTTGCATTTGGCAAGTGCTTTTATCCAAAGTGAGTACATTCAAGTTACACATTTTACGAGCATGTGCATTCCTTGGGTATCGAAACCATGACTTTGGGATGAACACCAAAGAATGCTGTGTCGACACACAACATGAAGTCATCGCTAAATCTAAAAACGGTGGTAAAATTACCACAACATGATGAAGAAAAAAATGCCACTGTTCAATTAAAAAAAAATGCATTTATAAACAGGAATTCTTCTGTGTAGTAATGTTGTTATTGTAAATGAAAACAAACTTTTATTTCCGGTTTATTTCAATTAAATGAAATGATTTTAAACTATACAGATGATATGAGGAAACTTTAGAAAATTATTAAAACTGAAATAAAAATAAAAGCTAAATAATAAATCTAAATAATAAAAAAAGACAAACACAAATTTTGACTTTAAAATGACAGCTGTAAAATCTCATTAACTGTAGGCTTTTTACAGTTGCCAAGCAACGTAGCAACTCGGCACATTCTTATAGAATGTTTGGCCACAGGTGTGCATTTATCGCCATTTTATGACTACTTCAAATGTGGCACATACGATCAGAACTAACCATTTTATAATGCATAAATAATCAGCCCCCTCACTAAACTTGGACTGTCCCTGCACATGCAGCAGAGCTCAAGCTGTGCCCTACCAGTGTGCTCTCTTGTTCTTGTTGGCCCAGACCCACTTACATTTATCTTAAAGGGTGACTTCATCAGCTGTTTCTTTCCTAGTCTTTGGGTGGCGGCCAAAACTCCTACGTTCAGGAAAGCAGGTGCTTTTCCTCCAGCGTTTACTGTGGTAGACCACATTACGAAACCACCAAATACGTCAATAAATCTTACCATTTCTTTATTTCAAATTTCTTTCAGGTCATTTATGTCTCAAAATCTGAAGGACTGAATTTTTTGAAAAAAAAAAAAAAAAAAAAACCTTGTGGTGTCGTCTTTAGATTGTAAACAAAAAGATTGGTATTCTTCAGCCTACACCACAATAACATGGTTGATTTTCTACCCCTATCCAAGGAACTCGGTCACTAAACCTTAAAATGTTATTTCACCCAAAAATGAAAATTCTGTCATTAATTACTCACCCTCATGTCGTTCCAAACCCTTAAGAAAACAAATTAAGGTATTTTTGATTAAATCTGAGAGCTTTCGGACCCACCATAGACAGTTACGGAACTACATACAAAAATACAGACTTTATTCAACGATTTCTTCTCTTCCGGGTCAGTCCTTCGCCATTCACGAGAGTATCACGAAGAAGAGAAGAAATTGTTCAATAAATTAATTATTTTTGTTTTCTTTGCGCATAAAAAGTATTCTCGTAGCTTCATAAAACTGTTGAAACACTGATGTCGCATGGACTATTTTAATGATGACCATACTACCTCTCTGGGTCTTGAACATGTCAGTTGCACTGCTGTTTAATCAGGGTCAGAAAGCTCTTAGATTATCAAAAATATTTTCCTTTGTGTTCAGAAGATGAACGGCCTTATGGGTTTGGAATGACATGAGGGTGAGTAATTAATGACAGAATTTTCATTTCTGGGTGAACTGTTCCTTTAAAATCATTCCTCTTTTGTTCCCTCTGCAGCTGACCCAGTGCCGTTTGAGGGGCCTGGACCTCTCATCGAAGAAGAGTATGAGAAAGAACTAGCTAACAAAGAACTGAAGAAACAGCTTTGCCCGTACGCCGCTGTTGGCGAATGTCGCTATGGCCTCAACTGCGCCTACCTCCACGGCGACGTTTGCGACATGTGCGGCCTACAGGTTCTCCACCCTTCCGACACCTCTCAGCGCTCACAACACATCAGGGTGAGTATGGAGTTGACATCCTGTTCTCAGACTCTTTCCATTTTCTGAACGTTTTAAGAGTAAAATCTCATATTGTTTGTTAACGGCAGGCCTGCATTGAGGCTCACGAGAAGGACATGGAAATCTCGTTTGCCATTCAGCGTAGTAAAGACATGATGTGTGGGGTGTGCATGGAGGTGGTGTTCGAGAAAACCAACCCCAGCGAACGCCGTTTTGGCATCCTCTCCAACTGCAGCCACTGTTACTGCCTCAAGTGCATCAGGAAATGGCGGAGCGCCAAGCAGTTCGAGAGCAAGATCATAAAGTAAGACCATCCTTAAGATAATTAAACATGTATTAAGTTGAATAGGATTCTGGGGAGATGATCTTTAATCACTTCAAATACTATAATCGTTAGCTTAGGATTATTATCGCTAATTGTAATTGTCCACCTCTTCTTTTAAAGATCAGTGGTGGTGTAAAAGGAACAACCATATTTTTTAGTAACAAATTAATGTGTTCAGGTCCTGCCCAGAGTGTCGAATCACATCGAACTTTGTCATACCAAGTGAATACTGGGTGGAGGACAAGGAGGAGAAACAGCAACTCATTAAGAAGTACAAGGATGGCATGGGGTACACAATTGAGAATTTTTCTGATTAAGAGTAAAATAGTAATAATTAAATTCTGTCATTTACTCACCCGAATGTCGTTTTCCTTCTATAGAACACTCTTCTATGGAAGAGTATTCTGGCCACTCTTGTCCATATAATGAAAGTAAAGGGTGCTGGGACTGGGACAAAAATGACAAAATATGCAGCATTAAAGTTTTTCTGAAATTTAAGTCATTATTCTTTGAAAATCTTCCCCTCTGCTGTAGCTCTCATATCAGATGTAACAGCAATAATCTTTGCATCGAATTTGACATTTTGTCGTGATAAATGCGAAAACCAATTTTGTTGTCTTCAGTGGTGTTAAATGGCATTTACAAGCCATTTTTGAACTCATGCAGGTGTTGTAGTCCTTCGGCATTAAAATGAAAGTGAATAAATGACAGAATTGTAATTTTGGGGTGAACTGTAATTTTAAAAGGATAGTTCACCCAAAAATGAAAATTCTGTTATTAATTACTCACCCTCATGTTGTTCCAAACCTGTAAGACCTTTGTTTATCTTCAGAACACAAATTAAGATATTTTTGATGAAATCCAAGAGATTTCTGACCCTGCATAGACAACAATGCAACTGACACGGTCAAGGCCCAGAAAGGTAGTAAGGACATCATTAAAATAGTCCATGTTCAACCTTAATTTTATGAATCTACGAAAATACTATTCTCACAATTTCTGAGGGCGAGCAACTAATGACAGAATTAGGGCTGGGCGATATATTGCATGCGATTGTCATGCGCATCTCGTCAGTAAAGCCGGTTCCGTGATTAGCGGTAAATCTCCATCAC
Organism: Tor tambroides; assembly: GCA_021397915.2. Classification (NCBI taxonomy): domain Eukaryota; kingdom Metazoa; phylum Chordata; class Actinopteri; order Cypriniformes; family Cyprinidae; genus Tor; species Tor tambroides. The sequence goes on from JAFVLL020016923.1 coordinate 41,112, forward strand.
CTGCTTTCAAATGGAGCGCCATTTAATACACAGAGCCGTAGTTCACTGACAAGCTAGGCAATATCGTGTTCATAATCGAAGGCGATTAATCTGCGATAATGAACGCGATTAGTGCGTAGCTTGTCAGTGATCTACGGCTCTGTGTACTAAATGCCGCTCCATTTGAAAGCAGGTGATGGAAATTTACCGCTAATCACGGAACCGGCTTTACTGATGAGATGCGCATGATCATCGCGTACGATGAATCGCCCAGCCCTAGACAGAATTTGCACTTTTGGGTTAACTCTCGCTTTAGGGCCAAAGCATTATGAAGCATTTTTGTGATTCATTTGTTTAGCTAATCAGTTTTGTCCATCTTCACACCCAGGAGTAAACCATGCCGATATTTTGATGAAGGCCGTGGGACGTGTCCGTTTGGAGCCAACTGCTTTTATAAGCATGCCTTTCCTGATGGGCGTCTGGAAGAGCCTCAACCCCAGAGGAGACAGACCGGCTCCAACGGAAGAAACCGGGTAAAGCTTCTACTGAAGCCTTATGGCTATTTTCTCCCAACGTCGGTGCCAAACTGAAAATTCCATTGCGTAAAAGCATATTTACTTAATGATGTGCAACGAATTCGATCATTGGCACTCGATTGAGCCATTAATGGAATCTGTGTTGCAGAACTCCAGACGGACGCCACTCTGGGATCTTTTCGACGAGCGGGAGAACAGCGATTCCTTCGACAACGAAGACGAGATGGTGACGTTCGAGCTCAGCGAGATGCTCCTCATGCTTCTGGCTGCCGGAACCGACGATGATGTCACCGACTCCGAAGATGAGTGGGACTTGTTCCACGAAGAGCTGGACGATTACTACGAGCTGTACCTATAGCAGGCCTCCGTCCGTCCTTCGCTAACTCCCTCCTAGACTAACCCTTGTCCCTATTTACTCTACTTCTATCCCTATTAGAAACTAGACAGAACTGTCTTGTGTGACTGATGGGCAGTAGCGTCTTTTTTCCCCTGTGTTGTGGCAGTGCCTTTCAGCAGGCCATTAAAACAACGAATTCATTTCAGATTCAATAAATGAATATAAAACACACGTCAAAAGACAGAAAAAATAGCTCTTGTGCTAAAAAATATTTTCTAGAAAGCCTTCTCCATTCTGTGAGTCTGTCCATGTCTGGTTAACGTACTAGAATAAGTATAAAGAGCAAAAACAAAAGTAATTTAAAAAATTGCAAGAAAGGACACTAAGTTATATATAAAATTGGAAAGATATAGCTAACAAACCTGACCGAGTTTATCTCAGGTGTGGGTTTGACATGTTTATTATTGACTGTGAGGATACAGCAACTGTGTATGACTTAACTAACTGGTGGCTGTTAATGCTTCTGATATTTTTGAAATATCCTCTTCTCATGCACTGATTCTGACTGGGTGGGAGGTGGTGGTGGTGGTGGCGGGGAGCTTCCTGGATGTCACAAATGCACTCGTCAACGTTCACACGGACAACTCGTGTAACATTTATCCCTAAATGTTTTGTTCCCCACTATTAAATTATCCACTGAGTTGTCTTTTTTTGTACCTGATTAGCTGTGGTATCCCATGGGAAGTCCCTACGAACTGAGTGCGCCGATGATTTGTGAATCTGGACTCCCAAAAGCCGACTTAAATGCATTCAAATATGAAGCTGAATGTTCATCAGTTTAACTGTCTATTAATTGTAAATCTGTTTTGCTTCAGTGAATATTGCATATTAAGCTCAGCTGGCAGTAGTCAAACCACAAACACCCAATTGTTATTCGGTTCTTGTCGAACTTGGTTGATATGCATATGTTTATACAGAAATGTGCTTGTTTTCTATGGTTCAGAACCATCCAATGTAACTTGAAATTAAAGTTTATTATCAAATTATTACATGTCTGTGGGATTTTATGTAAATGTTACTGACAGATTGGTAATATTTAGCCTTAAAGGTTTGGAGATCAAGTATTCAGGGCATTTCGTTGTCTCTGTAGTTCTGTGTAATGGAGAATAGCCTGCTATCATGGTATTTAATTTAGCAGTTATGCCATGGGCTTATTGGTTAAAAAAGTCTTATTCATTCTGGCCCAAAGTATATTATGGTATTGGTTATTGTAAATTAAAGTTATACCTGCAACAAACCTTTAGAAAAATGGTTTAAAATCTGTTATAAATCAGCATTAAGCACAAATACAGCTGACACACTGTGTAACCAACTGCAGCATTTTTGTAATGGAACAGTGCTCAGACTCTGATAAATAATGATACTCATTATGTTCATACTAGGCTTCTGATGTCCTACATCAGGCTTCTGTGAGTGATTATGCTTGAATGCACATCATCTTCAAGACAAATGTGATTGTCTATAAAAGCACTGCTTTGGTGAAGCCTTTTGCATTTGACTTGTTTTGCATTTTTATGGAAACGGTTTTGTGAAATTCACATCATCAATATTACTCTTATTTTATATATTCTTATCTACATTATCTTTCCAGTAACAAAGCATCTTTGAATAAAATCAAAAAAGTGACGTTTATTCTGTGATTGCCCCCTCTTCATAAATTATTAGAATTACTACTAATAATATTTTTTAAAATATATTTTCACCATGGCTTCACCAAGTAGGCCTATATATTATCTTGTTAAACATAATATTAATTTATTTTGTAAATAAGGTAATTCATACCTTCCAATTTGTCACATTTCAACATTTAATTAAATTTAATTTGAATTAAAACTAAAAATGTATTTCATTGTCTTTTAAATTATAGTTTTAGCAGTATATTCTAAGGTAACTTGCAGATAAGAAAAATGTTTTTTTTTTATACTGTAGCATTTTTATATTCTTCTTCCATTATTATTATTTTTTATTTTGATATACAAAAGACCAAAATTAACTGTTTTCAATAAAAACGCTTTTACTTCCAACGATTTACATTCCACAAGCACTCAAAAAAATAAATAAATAAATAAAATGAATAGAGGACCAAAGTAGGCCTATAGATTACTAATAAATAACGCAATCAATAATGACATGACCAATTTATTTACTGATATTTTAAGTACATATTTACTATTAAATGGCTATTTGCTGAAATCGACGTAGGTTATTTCATTAGCAAAACTTAAGAAAAAAAGCGCAGTACTAGACTAGAATTTTAAACGGGAATATGAAATGTTTTAAACATTAATTTATGTTTTAACGAATATCGGATTCGTAGATTTAATCATCACTTAGTTCATTATTTATCAGTTTTCATTTGGAGGGAATGGTAAGTGCGCATTCCATTCCACTGCAATTCCATAACGGGATTTCCTCCTCTGCCCCCTTGAGCGGCTATCATTACACTAGCAGAGCCAAAACAAGTCGGGAGGAGAAGGCATGAATACAATGACTGCTGAAATCATAAAAGACATCTCCCAGCCCGACTCACCTGTCTCCTCAGCACCAGAAAACGGACAGCTGTTGTTCATCCGAAGCGTCGCGTCCAGGAGGGACACGCAGACCACCAGCGGCAGTGCCAACCTCGAGGAGGGCAGCTCCCAGCCCCTGGTCTCCTCCTCATCCACAGCTCAGCCTCAGTCTTACACCATGACATCGGGCGAATTCATGCAGTCCACCCCTCTGTTCGTGCAGAGGTCTAATAAGAACCTGTTTTATAAGATCTTGTGTTTCCTCGTGCTTGTTCTCCAAGGAGGCATGCTGGATTTCTACCTCATCATCTTCACGGATCTCTACTGGTGCTCGTGGATAGCCACGGATCTGGTGGTCATATCGGGGTGGGCGATCTTCTTCATGAAAAACGCCAGGAGTAAGCGAGAACGAGCTTGTGGTTTCCATCAGAAGAGCTCCATCTTTGGATGCAACCTCGGGGAGTTCACCTTTGCGTACCTGGCATGGCTTATCTACGTGATCGCGTCCACCCCCAAAGTGGTGCTCGTTCTGGAAACGTCCATCCTGGATTTGATCGCCCTGAAGGTGCCATTTGGCATCACCGGGTTTAAAATAACCATGCTGCTGTGCGCGCCTTTGCTTTACTGCCTCATCAACTCCATCATTGAAGATCCCAACGGTGCCACGCGCTTTCACTCCCAAGGCTGCTTCATGAGCACCTGCTTAGACATCCTGGACAGCTTCACGCTGGTGGAACTGCTCCTTAAAAACGAAATCCCCAACATATACCTTAGGTACACGGTTATATCCGTGTATTTCATCGCACTGGGCGTTCCAGTTGTTTGGCTTTACGAGTTGACGGCCTCAGAGATGAACTGTCGCTGGGTATGGGCGAGGTTCTTCACCGGCGTGCTGCTCAACGCACCGCTCTTGGTGGTCAGATGTTTCCTCGTCTTTGTTTACAAAACGCCCATATCGGTTTTCATGTTCAAGAACATCTTCTTCTTGGGGTGCAAGTGCCTGGAGCTGGTTGAACAGTGCTTGTCCTTAAGAGGTGTCCGGAGGTTTGCACGTGGACGCGGGGGCAACCCAGCCCAGTTCTCCCACTGCGTTTCCGAAAACGACATGTGTCCTCACGGCTATGTGAACACGCTGGCTGTCAATACTCAGTCGTAGATGCTCATTAGGGACTGGCGTTGACCGGAGGCCACGTAGGATACTACACAGTGTGCATCAGCCCTTTTAAGGGGTGGTACTACAGGTGCTAAGATTCCTTTCCTTTTAATCAAAATACAGATAAAAACACACAAACCAATTAATAAAATGTAGCCTATTGTGAAGATACTACGGATTATGATGAGCGTTCATTTTTAGCACTTTACACTCTTAAAAAAGGTGCTTAAAATGTTCTTCACAGCGATAGAAGAACCATTTTTGGTTCCACAAAGAACCGTCTCTTTTTTACCTTTTTATTATCTGAAGAACCTTCTTTCACCACAAAGAACCTTTTGTGAAACAGAAAGGTTCTTCAGATGTTAAAGGTTCTTATACAACAAAGGTTCTTCTACGGCATTGTGAAGCACCTTTATTTTTTAAGAGTGTATTTTAGAATTATAAAAAAAGTATTTTGTTTATGACGTCTAAACAGTTTGCTAATTGGGGCGAAATTTAATGACAGAAATGCAGTGTGCAAAATTAGCTATCACGTAATTAGATTTTCACAGGTGTGCATAATATAACTAGTAAACTCCACAAAATAATGTGTATATGTGATTAACTCAGTGGTTGCTAATTGTCAGACTTTGCAAACGGTTGTTCATTTAGCAAATTAATAAAACAGTTACAAATCTCTGACAGTTACAAATCTCCAACAAAAGCAACATTAGGATTCTGTTCAAAACATGAGAAATTAGGTTTATTAGCTGGTGGCCTAAATCCAAAATATCATTTGTGTCAGACATGCCCAAAATAGCTAACTGATGTTACATTATGTACTTGGTGTAAGTGATATAAAATCCTAATAATTCAATGTTTATGGCAATATTAGGCAAATCTAATCAAAACATTAGCCTACATTTATGCATGTAGTACCTCTCCTTATGAAGGCCCTGTCGTTCTCCTCCACTCTCAACAGGTGCTACAACCAAACCACTCAATGTGCCAATGAAAAACATTCCCACCTGTGACCTCTGCAGTATATACTTAATGTATTGGGACGTGACTGTCAACCAGTGCTTATATGACGATACGAGAATCTTTGATTTGCACTTGTTTTGTGAGGCACTTTAATTCAGTGTGAGGACTATTCAACTGAGGAGAAGTTATAAGTGCAATGTTGTATAATTTATTTTCTATGTAAAAATGTCCTTAACTGACAGTAGGCTAATGTAGACACATGTTTATAGTGTTTTCAGACACCTTGTCAAGAGATGTTCCTAAATGCACTTGTCAAAAGTGTAAATATGCCTTGTGACTTGTTAGGCTTGGTGTACATTTCAAATTGTGAATGTGATGTAGCCCTTTCCTATTTGAAATACTTTGTCAGTGGCAATGGTACTTAGGAATGGAAAATTGCTGAACGGTGTATGATACGGATTCATAATGTTCCTTAATGTAATAATAGGCTACTTTAAGCATAGAATCTATGAGGATAACTGTAATCCATCTTTAATGACCAAACTCCATTGCTGGTCCCAACCAGCCATATTACCATCATCAGTTTGTACAAGGCTACCTCTCTTTACAGAACCTCATGGTTGAAATCACAAACCAGTCAGTTTATCTGCTCAATTCCAGATGATATATCATTCATGCCAATAAATAAGGTATGATTATCACAATTAATAACATTTTGACAAACCATGAATATTATGTGCTAATAGACAGATTGCGAAAGGACATTATCCATTAATCTACACGCAGTGCATCCATGTCTAAATCTAAATATGTGTATTTCCAAGCTCATTAGTTACACTAATATTTACACCAGGACCCTGAACAAATATGTCAAAGCTTAATATCCATGTTTCTCACTCCAATTCTCCACCTTAATAGGACAGTTCATCTAAAATGGAAAATTCTGACATCATTTATGCACCCTCATGAAAAATCAAACCTGAATGACTTGCTTTCTTATGTGCAACACAAAAGAAGACATTTTAAAGAATGTTTTTGTGCATATAATGAAAGTCAGTGGGGTCCAAACAATGTTGGTTTGGACCCCATTGACCTTCATTGTAAGGACAAAAACACATTTTTCAAAATATCTTCTGAAGAAATAAATGCATCCAGGTTTAGAATGACATCAGTGTGAGTAAATGATAACAGAACATTCATTTTTCGGTGAGCTGTCATTTTAACTGAGAAGCAAGCTTGTCCTGTCACTTTTAGTTTTAAAACAGAGTATTATATATGCTAGTCCAACATGTAATTACTAACAAATGTGCATCCTATTTTAACATATTATTACTCTTGTGCTTTGAGGATTGGGGTACAGGGTGAGCTAAACGTGTTAAATATGCAGGCCGAAAGTGCATTATGGGATTTTTGTGCCTCATTGCGCAGTATTTAACCTGATAAATATATACCACTGCATACTACGCATGTTTTTTTAAACTACAGGTTTTAGTGTATGTACATAACCTTTTTGATAAGGAAAGCGGTTTCCAACTCCACCTCTCTCTATTTATCCACATAAATGTTTTACAGAGAATTTTCTTACAAGGGCTTTAGTTTGCAAGTTAAGTTATGTTTACATAAGACATTATTTGCACTGAAACAGCTGCAAGGGTCTGGAAGCATCCTGGTTAAATTGGTTAAAAAGTAATTTGAGGTCCAAAGTTGGATGAAATTTGATGCAAGCAAAGTGATTCTTTAACTAAATTATAGCAAAAAGCACAAAACAGAAGATTACCAAAGAATGCTGATTTATAAATTTAGAAATTCACTTATGTAATATTATATACAAACTTCCTTAGATCGTTATAGCTGTTAAACTGGAATAAACAATTAAAAAAAAATAGTGCAATATAATACAACAAAACATTCATCTGAGCAATTAATATGAAAAAAACAATACAAATGTAACATTGCAAGCCCAACCAAATTACTTAGACTTGTGTTCAGTAGCTAAACATAAGCTTAAAATCATGTGATGTGCTGTTCTATATCAAGCTGTTTAACAAGGTACTTGTTCTGCTCC
>JAFVLL020016924.1:0-53118 GCA_021397915.2 Tor tambroides
ACTCTTTGGATGTTGTCTTGAACAAGATGTTTTCATTATCCTAGTGTTCTCCCGCTCACATGCACAGTTGTACACAAGTTCTTGACACTTCTAGAAGCTCACACTCTTTTTACTGTTGTTGTAGCGGCTTGCTGGTTGTCTATCCCTTTGAATGTCCCTTGTGCATGTGGCATTTATAAAAATGAACAGGAGGAGGAGAGAGATTGAGTGACAGCTGAATAGGCCCAAGCGTTTTATTGGATTTAATTTTCCAGAACTCGACAGAGACACTGTCAGAGTTTTGAGGGAAAGGTCTCTAGTGTGACTGGGGCCACCGTAATTTTTCAGTGTATTTAAACCATGATATTGTGTCCCATTTATGTATTTTATTTCATGTGACCCCCTTTAGTTTAGTTAACTTTCGTGTTTTTAGTTTTGCATTTGTTTTTGTTTTGTGTATTAAGTTTTGTATTGGAGTTCTTTTTGCGTTTTATATATTTCTGTTCTGTTTTTAGTTTAGTTGTTTTTGATGTGTTTTGCAGTGGGGTTTTTTATTTGTTGTGTGTTTAGTGTTTTGTTTTCTGTTTTTGTTATTTTGGGAGGATTTTGTTGTGTGTTTTTTTTTTTTTTTTTTTTTTTTGTTTTTTTTTTTTTTTTTTTTTTGTGTTTTGTTTCAAAGTTCTTTTTGTTTTATTTTGTGTTTGTTTGAGTTATTTTATTTTGTTCTGTTGTTTAGTTTACTGTTTAAAATGGTTTAATCATTTTTTGGCATTTTGTTTTGAAGTTGTTTTTGTTTTTTTGGTTTGTTTTGTTTTTGTGCTGTTTTGTGTTTTTGCTTTTGTTTAGTTGTTTTTGTTCTGTGTTTTTTGTTTTGTTTTTGTTCTGGAGTTCTTTGGTATATTATAAAGTTGTTAGTTGCTCTAAGGACTCATTTGTCTCAATCAAGCAAATATATTATTTTATACTTTATATTACATATCATATTTGGCAACAAACAGAAGAGAGAATTGTGAATCTTAAATTTTTGGCCTTGCAAACTTCTGATTCAGTGAAAAATAAACTCCCCTATGGTATTTGTCCACTTTATTAGTTTTAGTGATTTGTAATTGACTTTAATTGATTACAGAAGCTGATTTTGTTGACAGCTTAGTTTGTTTCTTTTCCCAAGCACTTGTCAAGAACAAACAGATCACTTTTTTGGCCTCATTTAGATTTATCCTTTATCTCATGGCACCATGGGTCCAGTTGGAGCTGAAAGAGTCATGGGGTCAAATCCCTCTTTTAATTACAGAGCTCCGTGGGTTCTGCACGCCTCAGGCATACTATCTGTAGTATATTAGCCAGGAAGCAATAGCCTCCCGATTCTCGAGACTAACAAAGAAAAGAACAGATCTCCTTTTTCCCGTTCTTTTTTCTGGCTTCGTTATTTAGATGTATGTTTCTGCAGGCATTACCTGAAGCTACCTTTCTTTACTTCACCAAAGTTCATACCCGGGGGTCTTTTTTTGTGAAGGGATTTGAATCTCCTGGCAACAAAAGTATGGTTGTTTACCTCTTTGAGGATGAGAGATTTAGACTTTCAAAATGTTAAAATGCTGTGCGTGGCCAGTGCTTATAGTAAATATGTTTTAGGTATGTTTTAAAAAAATAAATGTCAAATGAGTTTACATATCTGCAGACATAATATATGGAGATAATAATTTTATAAAGAAATTTACAGATTTACACACATGAGATTTATATTTGTCCACAAAATTATTATTTTATTCCTGTGATGCAAAGCTGAATTTTTAGCATCATTACTCCACATGCTCCTTCAGAAATCATTCTAACATACTGGTTTGCAGCTCAAGAAACATTTATTTTAATTATCAATGTTGAAAACATTTGTGCTACTTCATATTTTTGTAGAAACTGAGATATACTGTCCAAAATAATAGCATTTATTTGAAATGTAAATCATCTGTAACATTATAAATACCTTTACTCTCACATTTGATCGATATAATGCATCCTTGCTGAGTGAAGGTATTCATTTCTTTAATAATAATAATAATGAAAAAAATCTTACTGACCTCAATACTCTAAGTTCTTTAAGATCATAAGAAACATACATCAGTCATGTGTGTCCAAACTTTTGACTGGTGCTGTGAACAAAAGTGGAGTCAGATCATGATTATACACAGCAGTATATTATGACCAGAAGAGTACAGCTGGATCATGTAATGTTGCAGGTGTGTTGAGGTTTGATGTGGAAATAAAACCTGTGGGTGTGTGTTAGGATGTACGATCAGATTATCTCCGAGTCATGCGAGTTGTGCAGCATGACGTGACATTTTCTGATGGTTGTCTTAATAGATTTGATGCCTGTAGTCATGATTTGTAGGTAAGATCTGCTCAGAATAAATAACTTAGATGACATAGAATTCATAATAAGGCATATTTTTTTCTCTACAGGCGGCCGAGGGGGTGACCTTCATTGGTCCTGACACACATGCCATCCAGGCCATGGGGGATAAGATCGAGAGCAAACTCATCGCCAAAGCTGCCAAAGTCAACACCATCCCAGGATTTGATGGGGTGGTCAAGGTCAGATCAACATTTGGAAAGTTTTATTTATTTATTTATTTATTTATTTATTTATTTATTTATTTTTGTCCTCCGTCTTTTCCCAAGAATCCATTACTTCTCACATACTTATGCTGTTTATCTTAAAAGCATTTTCACAAACACTTTTTCTTTTGGTCAGCTTCATGATGGGTGCTTTATCAAAACCATTTTCTATTACTTTTCTAGCTGGGCTAAACAAATGGCATCTTGATAAAGCACAGAAATACAGTACATATGTGGTGCAGATAATAATATACATATGTTATATAGTATATAATGTGCAGTGCATACACTATACTGACCAAAAATTTGGGCTTGGTAAGATTTTTTGTTAATGTTCTTGAAAGAAGTCTCTGCTGCTCATCAAAACTGTATTTATTTGATCAAAAATACAATAAAAACAGTTTGTGAAATATTATTAGAATTTAAAAGCACTGTTTTCTATGTGAATATAAAATGTGATTTATTTCTGTGATGCAAAGCTGAATTTTCAGCAGCCATTACTCCAGTCTTCAGTGTCACATGATCCTTTAGAAATAATTCTGATATGCTGATTTGCTGCTCAAGAATCATTGTCATTAACAGTGCTGTGCTGCTTTGTATTTTTGTGGAAAGCATAATACATTTTTTTTCAGTATGAAGATAAATAGAAAAGCATCTTCATTTTCACATTTGATCTTGCCGAGCAAAAGTATTAATTTCTTTAAAAAAAAAGTCTTACTGACCCCAAAACTTTGAACTATAATGTATATGTAACTTGCCTATAGAAAAAGCATTTAAGTTGAAATTCATGTGTTTCACTAGGGGTGGGTGATATGGCAAAAATATAATATCACGATTTTTTTAATGAAATATCATGTTGGTTTCTTTGTCATGTTGGTTTTACTATTTTGCAAGCTGTCTGAGCATTACAGCCAAACTAATTTCCCTATTTTAAAAACAAAGCCTTACAAGGTAACACAATTGAAAAAAGAATGGCAGATATTTAGGGTAAAGTAGGCGCTGATAATATTTGTCATTATTTTATCTTTATTAAAAAAATAAGAACAAAGATACACATTACAAATACACACATACAAATAAAACAGTGCTTTATTTTCATGTACAATAGGTGTATTTAGTAGGCGCATTCAAGAAATTGAATGAACAAATATAAGAATAAAACTATATAGACTGATTCCTAAAGCAACTGTATTAAAGTTTTTCAGTCAAGAGTAGTGAGTGATTTTTCTCTTTGTTTTGTTTTATTAATATCATTTACTCACTCAAAGGTTGTTTTAAACCTGAATGAGTTTCTTCTGCTGAACATAAATGCTATTTTGAAGAACGTGGAAAATAGTATTCCATAGTATTTTATCCTACTGTTAAATTCAATGTGGACCAGCAACTTTGTGGTTAGCCTACCCATGTTCTTCAAAATATCATCTTTTGTGTTCAGCACAAGAAAGAAATTAATACAGGTTTGGGACAGCATGTGAGTGAGTAAATAATGACAGAAATTAAATTTTAGGGTGAACTATCCCTTAAATGACAGTCGACAGCATGTTTACTTCTGTCCCTTTAAGACCTGCACGCATCTAATATACAGGCATGTATCCATTTTTCCCTCAACTGTTTACTTTCATTTTAGACATAACCAACTGAGTCTATATGTAAACCTTGTGTGTTTTGACGGTAGGCTGTTAGCGCAAAAGATAACTTAGTTCAGTAATCAGGTGCTGTTTGACAGGCTTTTTGTGTGTGCGCTTCACATGTACACGCTCAGAAAAAATGCACGTCAGAACAGCACGTGAATGAAATGTTTAACCGGCAATGCAAGTTGCAAATAATGTACTTTTGTGCAGTGTCCCGTGAGTATAACTCTACTGCTGAGTTAACACTGAATGTATGTGGCGTTGTACAGTATATTGAGACGGAGGCACCAGAACTGCAACAGACAGAATGTGCGCTGTAGCACGATACTACGATATTTCTTCAGCAGCAGATTATGGAGACATTTTTATCATCTACAATCAAAAATCGTCATATCGCACACCCCTATGTTCCAGATATTTATTTGTCAGGTATTTAATTCATTTGTCAGTTAATTGTGTCTCTCAAAAAAGGCCAATATTTTAGTGCCTGTGGCATTGACCTTGGATATGACTCAAGAAAGCTCAGACACTCTTTACTAGGTCTTTTTAAAGTTGCTCAGTCATCTAAAAAAGTAGTTGAATATTCTGTGGGTCTGTGTTTACTATGTATAAACAACTCTTGGCATACAGCGTCAGCAGTCTGTGCTGCCCAAGTCCACCAGTACATGACAGTGGGATGCAGTTTGTGGGCAAAGAGCCTTCATCCTGCTGTCTCTAGCCATGTGATCTGCGCCTAGTCAAAACAGACCCAAAATGTCATCTAGTGGCAGAAATAATCTAATAGATGGTGCAGCTTCTGCCATTTTCTGTTATGAACTGTATATTGTATTATTATTATTTTTTTTTATAATTTTCATGTTGCACAGGAGCTAAACCCAAAGTCTAACGGAAAGACATGGTAAAGCAGGGATGATTGTTGTGGAAAGTGCAGACTGTGATATTCATCACAAAACAAATGGTCACCAAGTCACTAAGTTGCCATATATAGACTACCATCCCCAAACAGTATGGATTTTTTTTTTTTGTGTGTGAAAGAAATTAATACTGTTAATTAACAAGGTTGTTACACTGTAAAAAAAATCCGTAGTTTTAACAAAATCGTTTTGGCAGCTGTGGTTGACAGAATAATTTTGTAAAAACACAGAAAAACATCTCGGGTTACTTGCGTAACCCATGTTCTCTGAGTAGGGAACAAGATGCTGCGTAGCTATGACGCATTGGGAACGCCCTCTGGGTGTGCCGATTGTCTGAAGCCCTTATAGAATCACGCCAATTCATTGAATGATGGCGCGGATGCTGTCTTTGTCATTCTTACGTTGCCTCCTTATACTGGCGAACGTGCCATCTGCTCCTCAGATTTCTCTGCCGATAAAGGCCCCTTGTCGGCAGCGTGAGGACCTTGGCAGCAAACGCAGCGTCTCGTTTTCTACTCGGAGAACATGGGTTACGCAAGTAACCCGAGACGTTCTCTTTCATAGGTTCGCTTGACACTGCGTAGCTATGATGCATTGGGAACGATATACCAAACACGCCAAGATAAAAAAAACACTGCCTTATCTGGCCCGATTTTACGAACCAGATAGCGCACACACGGCTGGTTCAAGCGGATAAAACCCGAGAATCCGGAGTCGTGTCAAGATCCAAGTTGTAGAACCTGATAAAAGTGTGCGGAGAGGACCATCCTGCCGCTACACAAATATCCTCTAGGGGGACCCCTCTAAAGAGCTTGAGAAGATGCCATACTCCTAGTAGAATGTGCCCGTACGCTGAGATGTGAAGAAAGACCACGCACCTCATAAGCCAGCGAAATGGCGAAAATCTGTGCTTCGATGCGGCAAGCCCACGGTGGCCAGCACCAAAGCATACCAACAACTGGGGAGATTACCTCCAATGACCGGAGCGGTCCATATAGAACTTCAAAGCTCGGACAGGGCAGAGCATGTGAAGCCTTTCATCCTCACCTGAAGCAAAGGGAGGAGGATGGAAAGAGTGAAGTGTGACCACCTGAGAGTGAAATGATGTGGATAAAACCTTGGGAACATAACCAGGCCTAGGCCTTAAGGTTACTTTGACCAGACCCGGGGCGAAGTCCATACACATTTCACTAACAGCGAGAGCTTGCAAGTCCCCAACTCTTTTCAGAGACGTTAGCGCCAACAAAAGAGTAACCTTGAGAGTCAGAATCCGTTCTGGAGCCGACTCCAGGGGCTCAAATGGGGCTACCATTAAACCCTCCAGGACTAAGTCTCAAGAAGGAACTCCAAGGGGGCGTACTGGTTTCAGACGCCGGACTCCATGCATAAACGCAGAGACCAACCGATGTCTCCCCAGGGGAATCTCATCCAGCTCTCTCCGAGCGGCGATGGCTGCAACATTAACCCTTAAGTTGGTAGCGGTCGCCCCTGCTGCAAGTTTTTCTTGCAGGAACTCCAGCACTAGAACTACAGGGCAGCTGACTGGGTCCACTGCATGGGCTAAACACCATGACTCAAAGACCTTCCACTTGGAAGAGTACAGCCTCCTCGTGGAAGGGGCTCTGGCACTAGCGGTAGTCTTCTGAACATCGGCAGGAAGACCAGAAGTCAAAACTTGTGGCCCTGGATGGGCCATACCCACAGCTTCCAGACCTCGGGTTGAGGGTGCCAGATCTTGCCTTGAAGCTGAGAGAGCAGGTCTTGTCTGATCGGAATCTCACATGGAGGCCGATACAGAAGAGGAATCAGCTCTGAGAACCTCGTCTGGGATGGCCAGAACGGGGCTACGAGCAGGAGACGGACACCGCTCTCCTTCACCCTGCACAGAACTGCCGGAATCAGCTTGACGGGCGGAAATGCATACAGCCTCAGATCCGGCCACTGGTGAGCGATCGAGAAAGAGGGGGTCCCGCCATATTGAAAAGGTGTGAAAGCAACTTTGCGACACCCTTACTAGGCGAGTGGCTGGCCCTGTGGAGCGGACCCCTGAGAGTTTCATCCACCAAAGGAACGGTCTCATGTGAAGCAGCCCCAGTGGCAGTACAGGGGAGGCTGCAGCCATGAGGCCTAAGAGCCTGCGACAAGTGCTCACGGAGACATGATGGTCTAGCTTGAAGCGGGCCAAACATGCGTTGAGGCTGGAAATCCGGCCAGGGGCCAGACGGGCCTGCATTTGAATGGAATCCAAATGAACTCCCAAAAACACAGTTTGTTGGGAAGGGGTGAGAGCACTCTTCTTGGTGTTCATTCTGAGGCCAAGAGCTTGAATATGGCGGAGGAGGACATTCCTGTGATGGCTCACTGACTCCCTGGAGTGGGCCAAAATGAGCCAATCGTCCAGGTAGTTGAGTACACGAATGCCCTGGAGCCTCAAAGGGGCCAGAGCAGCATCCATGCACTTTGTGAACGTCCTCGGTGCCAAAGCCAGGCCAAAAGGAAGAACCCTGTACTGGTAAGCCTTTCCTCCAAAAGTGAACCGAAGGAACTTCCTGTGTCGCCGAACGACCTGAATATGAAAATAGGCATCCTTCAGGTTGACAGTGACAAACCAGTCTCCCTCTTGAATCTGTAACATAATAGCCCTCAGCGTCAGCATCTTGAACTTCTCTTTGTAAAGGGAGAAGTTCAGACGACGCAGGTCTAGAATAGGGCGTAGGCCGCCGTCCCTCTTTGGAACAAGGAAATAGCGACTGAAAAAGCCTTGTTCTAGGTCCGATTGTGGGACCTCCTCTATGGCCCCTTTGAGGAGGAGGGAAGACAGTTCCTGCTGTAGCACAGAAGCCTTTGAGGCGCTGCTTACTAGAGCATGTGATCGGGAGTGGAGCGGAGCGGGGAGCGTAGCGGTCAATGTTCCTTCGGAGCGGAGAGCGCCTTTCTGAAGATTCCGCTCCGCTCACTCAATACGCTCAGGACCGCTCGCTCAACCCAAAATGCCCTTTGGTAATTTCCTAGTTCGAGAATCTGTGGAATAAGCAATAGTTTGTCTAATGTTTCTAAAAGTAAATTCTAAAATCCTGTAAAGATTGACAGACGTTTTAATAGACCGCATTTCCCCGCAGTTTGGTCTTTTAGAAAGTGTTTCTTTTATTAACGCCACTAAATAATTCTTTAGGTGCATTTCATCGTGTGTGTGCTTTTCATGGGCCTGATAAGCAAGGTGTATTTTGTGAAATTCTATGTGCATTTATTTCATATTGTGTGCGTGTTTTGAATGTTCTGTTGCACAATAACTGAAGCTGTGTTTTCATGGAAATAAAGTAGGCCTAATGAAAATCAAATATAGCCTACTTTTTCAGTTATTTAATTTTTTAGGAAGGTTTGCCAAGTGGCTTCAAAAACAAGACACGTTTTTAAATTAATAATTTTAATTTAATACATTTAAATTAATAAAATTAATTTGAAAAAGTGCAAGCTGAACGTCACCCTGAAACAACCGTTACGAATTTCATTATAAACGGGGGGAAAAAAAACACAATTAGGCCTACCAGAGAAATGTTATGTCAGAGCATGATCTGAGCGGGATTTGGTTTACAGGTGAGCGTGAGCGGAACATTAGCGGAGCGTTTGCGTTGGCTGTGAGCGACTGAGCGGAGCGCACGCCCACAAAGCGGAATTTTGAGCGGAGCGTCACGCCGCTTCGCTTCGCTCACATGCTCTGCTGCTTACTACTGTCAGGTGAACCCAGTCGGGGGGGGGGGGGGGTTGTGGCCAAATTGAAGTGTGTAACCGAACTGTGCAGAGAACCCAAGGCGATACCCCTGGTAGACGCTCCCATTTGTGAAAGAAATGCGATAAAGGAAGCAGAGTGTTGCAGTCTAGAGGACATACCTGTGTCGGGGTTTCCGAGAGGGCCTGGAGGGGGGAGAGGGGAGAGGGGAGGGGAGAGGGGAGAGGGGGGGGGTGCCGTGCCGTCCAGTGCCGTCCAGTGCCGTCCACCATGAAGGAAAGCCTTTGGCGTCCTTGTTTAGGATGAGGGGGTCCAAAGGATCTGATGTATGGGCCTGGAAAGCGACCGGTATGGGGCCTGTTAGCTGTGGGATAGAACTGAACATGTCTCCTATCACGTGAGCCGTGGGTGACGACGGAACAGGTGGTAGGGGGAGAAAGCCTGGTGCATCTCCTGACTGCCACACTGAAAGAGAGTGAAGATGGCTGTTTGTTGCACACCGAAACCCGCTGGGTGGATGCGACAGAACTGAATGAGGAGAGTGTGTTAGAGGCGGACAGAAATGTTTGAATGGTCTGGCCCAGCCTCGTGAGGTTTCGGGGAAAACTCTCCTCATCCTGACCTAAGAGTCGAACCCACTGGAACGACCCACTGGAGCTGAAGCAGAAGGCCTTTTAACAGGCCGCTTCAGCTCAATCCACCTGCGAGGTCGCCGGTGGGGCAGTGGCGGGCTGCGGGCTCTCCAGACCTTGGTCGGAGGGGAATGATCCGGGGCGCTGCTCCTACTGGCGGCCTCCTTCCTGGGCAAGGAGCGCTCTCTGGACAAGGAGGAGGAAGGGGTGTTAGAGGGATCCCTTGTCCTCCTAGGCATAATCTGCCTGAGGGCAGCTGATTGAGACTTCGCCGATCGAAACTTCACAACCACAGAGTTGACCGCCTCCCCAAACATCCCAGATTGAGAAATGGGGGCGTCAAGGAGAAAAACTTTCTCCTTCTCATGAACCTCCGTGAGATTAACCCATAGGTGGTGCTCTGCAGCTACCGAACCCGCCATAGAGTGCCCTATAGCATGTGCAGTGTGCTTAATGGCTCTCAGGGCCAAGTCTGTGGCCTTGCGGAGCTCCTTGACTGCCTCCGGAGTCAGGCTGTCCCCCTCGTCAATCTCCTTAAGGACATCTGCCTGGTGGGCTTGGAAGATGGCCATAGTGTGGAGGGCCATGCCTGCCTGACCAACTGCCATGTAGGACTTTCCGATAAGAGCAGAAGTGGTCCTATATGGTTTAGTTGGAAGGAGGGGGCGGGACTTCCAGGAAGGTGCCGAAGATGGTGAGAGGTGTGTAGCTAGCGTGTCCTCAATCGCCGGAATGTCGGTATAGCCCTGCTCCACAGAACCCACTAGGTTGGTGAAGTCAGCGGCTGCCGCGTTCGTAAGGCGGGAAAAGAAAAGGCTGCTTCCTGAATCTGGAGATTTCATGATGCAGATCGCTGAAAAATGGTAGCTTCCTCCGTTCGGGCCTTGAATTTGGACCGCCAAGAAACCGCTTGTCGAGTTTAGACAACTGAGATTCGCGGGGCTCGTCGGGCCAATCAATAGAGAGCTTCTCAGTGGCGCGCGAAAGCACGTCCACGAGCTCTGAGTAGGCCACAGAAGGCTGCGCTCCCTGGCCGCTAGGCGGGAGAGGATCGGTTAAAGCAGGCCCGAAGTCCTCAGAGTTGGAAGCTGCGGTGAATAAAATGTCCTCCAGCCCGAAGGAAACAGCCTCGCATGCCTCCGGGCTAGGACATAAATAATCATGCACGAATTCAACCGAGAACTCACGCACACGTGCTCAGGCGAGAGAGAGAGAGAGAGAGAGAGAGAGAAAGGGTGAGGCCCGTCTGCTTGCTCTCCATCGCCTCGAGCTCCACATCCAAGCCCCAGGTTGTGGAGTCGCGGGAGGCCTCTGCAGCCTCAGGGGCGCTACGGGGAAAAACGGATGACTCCCTCTTAAAAACCACGAGCCTAGTGCGGAGGGTTTTGAGACGGAAGCTTTCACAGAATTTACACTTCGGAATGCCGTAAACCACTTTGCGTGTGTGCGAAAAACCCATACATTTAACACACTTACTGTGAGGGTCGTCGCTCACGATGAAGCGAGAACACGGCGGCTGACAGCGACGATACTCCATGCCACTTCACCGCAAGGAGAACAGAGTTCCACTACCGCAGTCGCTGAAGTGCAAGTGAAGAATCCCGAGGAAAAACGATCCGAAATCGGGCCAGAAAAATCGCAACAGAAGGGCTAATATGGCCGCTTCGTGAAGGCTGAGAAATCTGAGGAGAAGATGGCGCGTTCGCCAGTATAAGGAGGCGATGTAAGAACGTCGAAGATGGCATCCGCGCCATCAGCCAATGAATTGGCGTGATTCTATAAGGGCTTCAGACTAGAGGTCTGCATTCCCGTGGCTCTCCCGCGACCAGATTTCTTGTGACGCGGGATTAAATTCCCGAATAAAACGCGGTCTGTAACTCTGGTGTAATTTGAACGGGAGCGGGCGGTCTAACAATATCCCGTTCCCGAGGTCCTTTCAGAACAGCATATCTGTGCTTTATTCTTATTGACCACCGGTACAGCCTGCACTCAGGACTGTTATGCGCATTGCACGCATGAATCAGTGCTTTCTGCGTCACGTGTTTTAGACTGAACAAAATTATAAACGCAACACTTTTGTTTTTGCCCCCATTTTTCATGAGCTGAACTCAAAGATCTAAGACTTCTGCTATGTACACAAAAGGCCTATTTCTCTCAAATATTGTTCACAAATCTGTCTAAATCTGTGTTAGTGAGCACTTCTCCTTTGCCGAGATAATCCATCCACCTCACAGGTGTGGCATATCAAGATGCTGATTAGACAGCATGATTATTGCACAGGTGTGCCTTAGGCTGGCCACAATAAAAGGCCACACTAAAATGTGCAGTTTTATCACACAGCACAATGCCACAGATATCGCAAGTTTTGAGGGAGCGTGCAATTGGCATGCTGACTGCAGGAATGTCCACCAGAGCTGTTGCCCGTGAATTGAATGTTCATTTCTCTACCATAAGCTGTCTCCAAAGGCATTTCAGAGAATTTGGCAGTACATCCAACCGGTCTCACAACCGCAGACCATGTGTAACCACACCAGTCCAGGACCTCCACATCCAGCATCTTCACCTCCAAGATCGTTTGAGATCAGCCACCCGGACAGCTGCTGCAACAATCGGTTTGCTTAACCAAAGAATTTCTGCACAAACTGTCAGAAACGGTCTCAGGGAAGCTCAACTGCAGGCTCGTCATCCTCATCGGGGTCTCGACCTGACTGCAGTTCGTCGTCGTAACCGACTTGAGTGGGCAAATGCTCACATTCGAGGGAGTCTGGCACTTTGGAGAGGTGGATGAATCCCGGTTTTCACTGTACAGGGCAGATAACAGACAGCAAGTATGGCGTCGTGTGGGTGAGCGGTTTGCTGATGTCAACGTTGTGGATCGAGTGGCCCATGGTGGCAGTGGGGTTATGGTATGGGCAGGCATATGTTATGGACAACGAACACAGGTGCATTTTATTGATGGCATTTTGAATGCACAGAGATACCGTGATGAGATTCTGAGGCCCATTGTTGTGCCATTCATCCACGACCATCACCTCATGTTGCAGCATGATAATGCACGGCCCCATGTTGCAAGGATCTGTACACAATTCCTGGATGCTGAAAACATCCCAGTTCTTGCATGGCCAGCATACTCACCGGACATCTCACCCATTGAGCATGTCTGGGATGCTCTGGATCGGTGTATACGACAGGGTGTTCTAGTTCCTGCCAATATCCAGCAACTTCGCACAGCCATTGAAGAGGAGTGGACCAACATTCCACAGGCCATAATCAACAACCTGATCAGCTCTATGCGAAGGAGATGTGTTGCACTGCGTGAGGCAAATGGCGGTCACACCAGCTACTGACTGGTTTTCGGACCCCCCCGGACCCCTCCAATACAGTAAAACTGCACATTTTAGAGTGGCCTTTTATTGTGGACATCCTAAGGTACACCTGTGCAATAATCATGCTGTCTAATCAGCATATTGATATGCCACACCTGTGAGGTGGATGGATTATCTCGGCAAAGGAGAAGTGCTCACTAACACAGATTTAGACAGATTTGTGAACAATATTTGAGAAAAATAGGCCTTTTGTGTACATAGAAAAAGTCTTAGATCTTTGAGTGCAGCTCATGAAAAATGGGGGAAAAAACAAAAGTGTTGCGTTTATAATTTTGGTCAGTGTATTTTCCGAGGTCTGTGCGCAGCATGTGTATAACGGTCCTCAGAGCAGGCTGTACTGGTGGTGAATATGCGGCCCTCAGACAGAACAGGCAGGTTGTGATGAGTGACAGAGCAGAATAAGGATGGCGCAAAGTGTGCTGTCCTTGAAGGACGTTCAGCTCGGTTTTATTTTTTGCGTAGCCTATAAATTTAAATGACAGATGTCGTATTTATTTTTATTTTTTTCTCTGCAACACTTTTCCTATTGTGTTAACAGCAAAATGTTAAGCGAATTTAGTATTTTGACAAGACGAATAAAAATAACTAATAGCTAATATATGTAGGCTACAAACTACAATTTTTTTTTTTTTTTTTTTTTCTCTGCGACAATTTTTCGTATTGTATTGTAAATGTTAAACGAATTGTATCCTGACAAGACAAATGAAAATAAGAAATACAATTTTTGTACAAGATTTTAATTTTTTCTGACACTTTACCTACTGTGTTGGCAGCAAAATGTTAAACGAATTTTGTGTCTTAAGACACAAAGTTCGTTTAATATTTTGCCGTCAATAAATTCAAGACTCTTGACAAGACGAACAAAATAACAAATACAATTTTGTGCAGTCTACACTCTTGTTTTTTAGCCTATCTCTTTCTTTCAGTAGCAGAAATTTAAATGTGAGATTCTGAAAACGGAATCTAAATTTAGCCGTAACGGTCGGGTCGGGAAGAAATTTATTCTAATCAGACAGCGGGTGAGCAAAGAGTGAATATATAGCGGGAGCGGGTGGGTGCGGGATATAACCTCGCAAGAGCGGGACTAAAAAATAGTCCTGCGCAGACCTCTACTTCAGACAATTGGCACACCCAGAGGGCGTTCCCAATGCATCATAGCTACGCAACGTCGAGTGAACCTATGAAAGAGAACTGTAAACACATTTACTGAACAAACTGTAAATTGTACAGTATAAAACTAATTTACAAACAAGAAATTTTAAATGTAAGCCAGTAAATTCAACAACGAACACCGCTATTAAAATCTGTTTTGTACCTTTATCATATACTGATAAACTCCACAATAAGGCAGGTGGCAAAAGAGAAAGCCGCATGAAGAATCAAAGTTCATCAGAAGTAGCTTTTCCACAAGCTGAAGTATATACTAATATACAGAATGTGCACAGAGTCATTCACACAAACATAAAACACAATCATGGTAACACGCAACACTTAAATAATGCAATAGACATTCAATAACAGCAGATGTAGTAACATAAAACTAATGTACATAACTGATAACAAAAACTATTAAGAAACATGATTATTTACACAAAATACTTTCAAATGTGGAGTGTCACAGAGAATTCTGGGAATATCAGTGTACAGTTTTTGACTCTAAATTATACACTACCAGTCAAAAGTTTTTGAACAGTAACATATTTAATGTTTTTTAAAGAATTCTCTTCTCACCAAGACTGCATTTATTTGATCCAAAGTACAGCAAAAACAGTAATATTGTGACATATTTTTACTATTTAAAATAACTGCTTTCTATTTGAATATATTTTAAAATGTAATTTATTCCTGTGATTTCAAAGTTGAATTTTTAGCATCATTACTCCAGTCTTCAGTGTCACATGATCCTTCATAAATCATTTTAATATGCTGATTTGCTGTTCAAGAAACATTTATTATTATTATTATTATTATTGTCAATATTTAAAACAGTTGAGTAATTTATTTATTTATTTTTTCAGAAAGATCCAAATATCATCATTTATCTGAAATAAAAAAGCTTTTGTAACATACACTATACCATTCAAAAACTTGAAGTCAGTATCTTTTTTTTTTTTTTTGGCGGGGGGGGGGAAATATTATAGAAATTAATACTTACATTTAACAAGGATGCTTTAAATTGATCAAAAGACATTTATAACGTTACAGAATATTTCTATTTCAGATAAATGCTGTTCTTCTGAACTTTCTATTCATCAAAGAAACCTGAAAAATTATACTCAGGTGTTTTCAAAATAATAATAATAATAAATGTTTTTTGAGCAGCAAATCAGCATATTAGAATGATTTCTGAAGGATCATGTGACACTGAAGACTGGAGTTATGATGCTAAAAATCAGCTTTCATCACAGGAATAAATTACATTTTAAAATATATTCAAATAGAAAACCGTTATTTTAAATAGTAAAAATATTTCATAATTTTACTATTTTTGCTGTACTTGGGCTCAAATAAATGCAGGCTTGGTGAGCTTCTTTAAAAACATTAAAAATCTTACTGTACAAAAACGTTTGACTGGTAGTGTACGTTGATTTGTTCCTTTTTACTTCTAAGAACTGTACAATTAGCAGCATTTTACTGTAAAATTACATAATGTCTTTTTAGATCTTTTAGTTTTTCTCTGTATATAGTACGGGAACTTAGTGTTAACCTATTAACAGTTTTTTATTTTATTATTATTATTATTATTATTATTATTATTTATTTATTTTTTTTTACCCTTGACATTTTTACAATATTTTACTGTTTACTTTTTTTTTTTTTTTTTTTTTTAAAGTGTACAACAGATTTCTGTTTTAAATCAGTTTTGAACTTTCTTTTCATCAAATAATACTGAAAAAAAATCAGCTTCTACAAACATTAACTATTTTCAATAACTAATATAAGAATTTGAATTTAATAATAAATGTTTCTTGAGCAGCAGATCACCGTATTAGAATGATTTCTGAAGGATCATGTGACACTTGAAGACTGGAGTAATGATGCTGAAAAATAAGCTTTGCATCACAAGAATAAATTACATTTTTACTATATGTTCACATAGAACAGTAATTTTAAATGACAATATTTAAAAATATTACTGTTTTGTATTAAATTTTTGATCAATATATGCAACCTTGGTGAGCAGAAGAGACTTCTTTCAAAAACCTTTCAAATATCTTACTGACCCCACACTTTTTCACCAGTAGTGTGTATACATATATATGCTTGGTTGCAAAGCATATAAAAAAAGCTCTTAACCACAGTAGAGCTACATATCAGTCCTCTAAAGCGTCTTTAAACTCAACTCTCTTGTCTCTATTAGTTTTCTCCCTCCCCCATCCATCCCTTCCTCCTGCATGCTGTTTAAATGGCCTTTAATGGTTGTGTGTAGTGGCTGTTTTGACACTTTCTGAGCTGATAGGGCTCTATAAAGCAAAGATGTGCCGCATGACACTCTGATTGTATGGGCATTACCATCTGTGAACCTCCTCAGTGACCCTGATAGCATCAGCACACTGATCATAGTCTGACTCTCACACACACGCAACTAAAGGAGAGCTTTAGTCCCTTCTGCTGGATTTCTCACATAAGCTTAACTTCATTTAATGCTAGTGTAGATCTCTGCTGTTAATGTATTTTGATCTGATGAGAAAGAACATTTCAATGGTGGTTTCACTATTTCAATAATTGTTTGTAAACAGTTATTTTGTCACCATTTTCAATTTGCAGTTGCATAATTGCAACAGTTGTTAAGAAAATAAATATGACCTATTGTCACCAAACTTGCAATCTGACAGAAATCACAGCAGCGATTTTGGTAGGAAATTATTTATTTGATTTACTAGCGTGCAAAAACCCCCCCAAAAAACACATAACACAGTCATTGGCCACGGTTTTAAAGTGAATTTGCAGTCTTCCAAGTATTTGATATAATAATATTTAATAATTGAAAAATAATTAATATTTTTTATTTATTTCTCATTTCCAACATAATTTTTTTTTCACGAGAAAATGGAAAAACTTGTCACAGAAATGTAACAATGGGCCTTAACACTCATAAATTTGTAATGTTATTTACACAACAAAGCACATTAGATAATTCATAGATGAACTTTTCAAATGAATTGCCTCATTATGAATTGTTTCAGGCATTATACAAGTATAAGACTTGAATTAGGGTTTCTTTAAGTCACTTTATTCATTGGTGTCTCAGGTGTTGATTTGTTGTTATATCAATTAAAATAAACCAGTTTCAGCTATTTTCTTTGTTACACAATGTTAAAATTTGGATCAAATTTAAATAAAATTCAATTCACATTTTAAACTATTGTTAATTTTTTTTTTTTTTTTTTCCCTTGACTTCATTTATTTATTTATTTCTACTTTTCAAGCTTTTAATTTTGAAACTGAAAATCCGTCTTAAAATTATTTATTACATTCAAAATAATAATAGTGGTCTTTTAAAAAATGAACTCTGATCCAGAAGTGCTCATGGCTGAAGAAACGCACATCAGTCTTTTGGTTTCATAGGGTTAAAACCATTGAACATAACTATTTCAATATGATTTGCTAATCAGGTGACTTTTGTAAAATCTGAACATTTAACCTCCAATCACAAAAACTGTCTAGGTAATAAAAACTACTATGCTATGTTGCTCCCCCTGCTGGACAAGATGAGGAACTGAATTACCTTATGTGCTGCAGGCCATATCTCACAAACAGATATGCATTTACTAAGCAAGGTGATTTTTTTTTTTTTTGTTTTAATTTCAGGATGCGGAAGAGGCTGTGAAAATTGCAGGAGAAATTGGTAAGAGTCATTAAAATGTGGACATTTTATAGTAGTTTTCATCTATCAAGAATAAGGTGATGTGATAAAGCAAACTCAGAATTTGTGTCTATCTCTTGAAGGCTACCCTGTCATGATAAAGGCGTCCGCTGGTGGAGGCGGGAAAGGGATGAGGATTTCCTGGAATGATGAGGAAACCAGGTGAGACATGAGAAAAGCAGATTTAGGGATGTTTTTAAGCAGTTATCAGAACCTGAGACCCTGTGTAAGTTTTCTTTGGAGAGAGTCAGTGTAAGGTTCTTATTTGAGCAGTTCTAAGCTTTATTAGACTAATTAGTTAATTAAATGAATTGGTTTTGGGTCAGTGGTATGAGGAATCAGGAATGGAATCAAACTAAGTGACCAGAGCGTTGTCATTTTTCATTTTGTAATCCACGTTTACATGTAGAAAACTAAGAGACAGACTGTACATATTGCCATTTATAATCAAGCCCTTAGATTCTCTCTGTGTGTCTCTCTCTGCCTCCCTCCCCCTTATCTTCTTCTGTTCTTGAGAATATTAATAAAAACTTCAGTGGAACATGTTGCTGTTAATTGTGTCTTATTGCTGTAAGCTGATTCCAGGCTTTTGTTTAAGCTTTAATTGGATTTATCTTGAGAGGCAAAACAGTCACTCATGCAATTCAGTGGAGACAGAGACACAGAGAGAGAGAGAGAGAGAGAGAGAGAGAGAGAGAGAGAGAGAGAGAGAGAGAGAGTCCTCAGGCAAATAGATGCTTATCTGCTAAAGAGGAAGCCTCTTGCCACAGATGTCAAGTTCTCCTACAACAGCCGCTTGAACCGAGATCCTCGCAGTTTAGCCAGTTGTAGTAAGATCTGGTAGCTCGCAGTCAGTCATTTGTTTCTCATTTCTCTATAAACAGACATAAATGGTAGTTAATAATAATAAAAACCTTATTATAACTAACCATAAACAGAAGTTAATAACACACGAGTAGTTGATGAATAATCAAATATGACTATAAGAACATGCAGTTGTGTGCATTTTTTTTTTTTTTTTTTTTTTTTTTTTAGGATTCTGAACTTAATGTTGGTTATTATTATAAAGCGATGAAGTCTTATGAAGTTTTGATATTTTGTTTCAGGGAAGGCTTTCGTTTTTCCTCTCAGGAAGCAGCATCAAGTTTTGGAGATGACCGTCTACTGATTGAGAAGTTCATAGATAACCCCAGACATATTGAGATTCAGGTGTTTATTGGATAATCTCCACCTTACTTGTGTGTATATATGAACTTTTATGAATGCTTTTATAATATTAGAATAGTAGTGTAGTCATCATGTATTTAAAGACTCAAAAATGTTAAATAAATTCAAATGATATTTTATTTCCTTCAAAATATCATGCCTAGATTCCAACTAGATTACACTCTTTCAGCCAGGTTAATCAGAGATCCTCCTTAGAAGCTTTTTCATTAGTCTTGAAAGAATTAAAAAAAAGAAAAAAAAAAGATTTTTAAATTGTTTCTTTTATGCTCCCCAGGGCTGCATTTACTTAATCAAAAACATAGTAAACCTGCAATAATGTGAAATATTGTTACAATTTAAAATAATTTTTGTAGTGTATCTGCTGGACACTCGTAGTTATAAATAGTCCCAGCCTGGCTTATGAATATTAATTGGATGAAACCAGTTCGGCCACCCATAGATATAACTGTTTACTGAAAAGCAGTTAAGTGGGTACTAGCTGTATTAAGACCAGTTCATTCATAGTGATTGTTGCCCAAAATGTGGAATAGAATAGAACAGAGCACAATATAGTCATTTTACATTTCTCATCTTTCTCAGTTTGTTAATTTTCACTTTTGCATGTATGTGTTTGGTAGACACTTTTATCCAAAGTGACTTACATTGCATACACATTTTTATCAGTTTTACTTTCCCTGGGAATCAAACCCATGACCTTGGCATTGCTAGCGCCATGCTCTAATGTTTGAGCTTCAGGAAGGTCCACAAAATTATTCTGTTTATCTTTGAGTAAAGAGCTTTGCCTTGAGTTGCACATTCTAATCAACTAATTGTAAATAAAGCTTCTAGATTCAGTAACATTCCTGGAGCACAAACAGTAAAGAATGGCACAAGCAACGCAAAGGTCATTTGTTTGATTCCCAGAGAATGAATAAATAGATAATGAATGCATAATGGATTATGTTCTCTACAGTAACATGGGATTTTTCTGAGTGTCCATATTTCGGATATTTGTGCTAATGGGTTCTGTTGTTGTTTGCAGGTGTTGGCAGACAAACACGGCAACGCTCTGTGGTTGAATGAGAGAGAGTGCTCCATCCAGAGAAGAAACCAGAAAGTGGTGGAGGAGGCCCCCAGGTTTGAGCAGTTTGTTTTTTTGTTTTTTTTTTTTAATCTGAAGTCAATCTGACAATTACAAGACAGTCATTGTGAAAGAACAGGGAAAAAATATGGTATATATGACTACACTGTGTTGCATAAAAACGAATTTAAAGGGATGGTTCACCCAAAAATGAAAATTCTGTCAATAATTACTCACCCTCATGTTGTCATTCCAAACCTATAAAACCGTCGTTCATCTTCGGAACACAAATTAAGATTTTTTGATGAATTCTGAGAGCTCTCTGACCCTCCCATAGCCAGCAAGGATCCTAACACGATTAAGGTCCAGAAAGGTAGTAAGGACATCGTTAAAATAATCCATGTGACATCAGGGGTTCAACCGTAATTTTACAAAGCAACGAGATTAACTTTTGTATGCAAAAAATACAAAAATAACGACTTTGTTCAACAATTCGTCTCCTCCGCGTCACCCAGGTGCCATTTCGGAGAGTATCACACACGTAAACAATGTATGCAGCGCATGTACGTGGATATGTTGTTTACGTTCAGATCAAATTGGAAACAATGAGTAATTAATGATAGAATTTTCACTTTTGGGTGAACTATCCCTTTAATGTAATTCAGTTATTTAATTTGGTTGGTTTAATGAAATCAGTTAATTTAATTAAGTCATTTAATTTAATAAAACAATAAAGTTGAAAAAAGTAAGATTTAGAGATAAGTA
This sequence comes from Tor tambroides, assembly GCA_021397915.2. Lineage (NCBI taxonomy): Eukaryota > Metazoa > Chordata > Actinopteri > Cypriniformes > Cyprinidae > Tor > Tor tambroides. Next base: position 20,802 of record JAFVLL020016924.1, read on the forward strand.
AAAAGTACAAGAAGTAAATCAACAACAAGAAAATACAGTTAAATAAACTTGACCTGCCCTGGTTTCTAGCAGGTAAACAGACATTTTTTTTCATGCTTCAGACAGATAACAGCCGAAGTGAAAGTGGGTATAGCAGTGAAAGCAGTATAGCACAGGCCTGCTCAGAAAACAGTTACCTGCTACAGCATGAATAATTTTCAGCAAAAATTTGAAGCAAAAAGTAGGCAGTGAATTCCATTGAGAGCTGTGTGCAGACAGTACACTACCAACCTTATGCAACTACCTACATTGCTATGTGTTTGTGTTTGTATGTCTGGTTAGCACCTTTCTGGACCCAGACACCCGGAGAGCAATGGGAGAGCAGGCCGTGTCTCTGGCGAAAGCAGTGAAATACTCTTCAGCTGGCACTGTGGAGTTTCTTGTCGACTCCAAGAAGAACTTCTACTTCTTGGAGATGAACACACGTCTACAGGTTTGTATGTGCAGGAGTATGTTTGAAACATGCCATTTTTGCTCTGTTGAAATATGTGTTTGAAATGAGGAAAATCACAAGCAATTTATCTATTATATTATGGTTATGGAATAATTAAGTGCTTGTGGAAGAGAATAGTGGGACCTTTAGTTTAATATATTTAACACATTTGTGTTGTAGCCTTACATTTGCTATACAATTTGTCTGAGCCACACATTAACAACAAGACGTGAATTCTAAACAGTGCTGTCTGCTCTGACCATTAGAAAAGTGTACTCTATTGACTTAAGAGAGCTTTAATTCATGCCATCATACAATTGTATTTCAGGTAGAATTAAATTAAATATGAAGGCCAATTATATATTAAGTTCAAGTACGTTAACCACTCTGTCATTAAAAAACACACAACCTCTTATAATAAAAAAAAATATATAATTACCTAAATAATATGACTGGAATTGTCACCATTAGCAGATCTCAGATGTATTACATGACACTTAAAGAGGAACACAACCCAGGATGAATGTTTGGAGAGATGATTTAAACTCACGTCCCTGCGTGAGCACCACAGCTGAATGTGTCAGAGCACATACGCTAGTATCTAGGTTGTGTAGCATGTCGATCTTCATCATCACTTCATCACTTGCCACCTCACTAGAACCCAGAGCCACAGAGGACATCAAAGTGTCTATAAAGCTCATTAGTGTGGACCTCCCAAAGGAAAACATGCAGAATGAGGAGGGGCAGCATGGGCAGGAAAAGGGTTTAATATTTCCGCTCAGGGTTAATGACTAGTTGTTAGCGGCGCTGTCTGGTTAACGAGACTCTCTTGTCTTGAACAGCTATGTTAGTGTTTAAGTGCTTTTGGTGGAGGTAAATTGTAGCCTTTTAATCCTGGTGATGGATTCCAATTTTTGCATATTTTGGTAATATGAGATTGATGCAGCATGTACAGTTACATTTGTACGCAGTAGTTCATGTTTTAGGATGTTATTGAGTGTGTCTTTCTCTCTCAGGTGGAGCATCCCATCACTGAGTGTATCACAGGACTGGATCTGGTGCAGCAGATGATCCGCATCGCAAAGGGCTACCAACTCCAGCACAAACAGTCTGACATACCCATAAATGGCTGGGCCGTCGAGAGCAGAGTCTATGCTGAGGTAAACCAACAGTCAATACAGTGACTAAAGATCTTAGTATTTCTGAGATCAGTCATGGGCCAATATTCAAAATGACCAAAAAATCAACAGATAATCAGGAAATCTACTGCTGGTCAGAGATTTTATATATCATGTCAGTTGAGTTAATATTGTGAAAAATTACTTAAATTGATTAAAAGAGACAAAAAGACAATTTATAATGGTACAAAATATTCTATTTTAAATAAATGCTGTTTTTTTTAAACTCTCTATCATCAAATATATATAAAAAAAAAACAAAATGTTTCTAAAAACAATGTATCACTTTTTTTTTTTTTTGGAGGAAACTATCAGGACAACTGTTTTGAACATTGATAATAAAAAATGTTTCTTGAGCAGAAAATCAGTATATTAGAATGATTTCTGAAGGATCATGTGACACTGAAGTAATGGCTGCTGAAATTTCAGCTTTGCATCACAGGAATAAATTACATGTTAAAATAGATTTACATTTATTCAACAATTATTTGAAATTTAATAGTATTTCACAATATTACGGTTTAATTTTTCTGTACTTTTGATCAACTAAATGCAGCCTTGGTGAGCATAAAATCTTACCGATCCCAAACACTGGAACAAAAAAAAAAAAAAAATTATATGCACATTATGTGCTCCTCAAAAACATTTGTTTTTAGATGGCTATTTATATTATATTTACATATTTACAAAATAAATTTTAGATGTCTAAATATTCTCTTTGAAAATATTACTACAACAGGAATATACTATATATACTGTATATATAGCTGCTCAAAAGTTTGGGATCAGTAAGATTTTTAATGTTTTTTTTTTTTTTAAGTCTCTTCTGCTCCTCAAGGCTGTATCTATTCAATCAAAAATACAGAAAAAACAGTAATATTGTGAAATCTTATTGTAATTTCTAATATTGGTTTCCTATTTTAATATACTTTAAAATAGAATTTATTTCTGTGACGCAGCGTAGAATTTTCAGCATCATTACTCCAGTCTTCAGTGTCACATGATCCTTCAGAAATCATTCTAATATGCTGATTTATTATGAGTTGAAACTGTTGTGCTGCTTCATATTGTTTTTTGGATGTGACACTTTTTTCTTTGATTCTTTGATGAATACAAAGTTAATAAGAGCAGCATTTGTTCAAAATCAAAATCTTTTCTAACAATAGAAGTCTTTACTATGACTTTATTCATTTAACACATCCCTCCTCAATAAAAGTATTAATCTCTCAAAAAAAAAAAGAAAAAATGTACTGACCCCAAACTTTTGAATAGCATTGTATATTGTAACACAAAATTTCTTTTTTTTTTTTTTTAAATAAATGCTGTTCTTTTTAACTTTTTATTAATCAGAGCATCCTAAAAAAACATCACAGGTCCCAAAAATGTATGAAGCAGCACAACATTTTCCAACATTGATTATAAATCAGCACATTAGAATGATTTCTGAAGGATCATGTGACACTGAAGACTGGAGTAATGATGCTGAAAATTCAGATTGATCACAGGAATAAATTAAGTAATTTTAATTTTAAAGTATATTAAAATAGAAAACTGGTATTTTAAATTGCAATAATATTTCACAAAATAACATTTTCTTCTGTATTTTTGATCAAATAGGTACAGCCTTGATGAGCAGAAGAAACTTCTTTAAAAAAACATTAAAAATCTTACTGATCCCAAACTTTTGAGCGGCAGTGTATAATAAATGGGATGGAGGTATGGAAGTATGACAGAGATCTGCTCTCTTTGTCATTAAATCAGTGAAGAGAATTTGAGCATTTGAGACAGAAGAACTGTCACAACTTCTCCAAGCTGCGTAGAACAACCTTAAGAACCACCTTTAAACTGTGTGCAAATGTACCTTGTAAATTAATCTTCATACAGTAACTGTATTATGTTTTGTAACTGCATTAAATCAGCCATCCTGTTCTCTAGCTATCGCCCCATATTGGGATTTCAGAGCATTTGTTTGGTACATAGCATAATCTGATGAAACCTGTTAATAACATACCCAGGTGACATTTCAGCCCAGAATAAATAAGGAAAAACTACATAGGGTGTTTTACATAAGTGATCCTAAATTAATTAAATGACTTTGTGTGTCGTTATGTTCATGACCATTAAGCTTCAGCCATTTTTTTTTTTTTTTTTTTTTCTTTCTGTTTTTGGGGTGAAATCTCATGATCTAGAAATGTTATTGACAAATTTGCCAGTATATTTGTTTATAATCTTCAGTAGGTCCTGTCCTATTAAAGGATTTGTCTTTATGATGATGGATTATCCTGCCATAAAATGACATTGAATGATTTAACATTCAACTTTAAGATGATTTTCCTTTACATTTTGGTTTAAAAACAGATTAGGTGGGATGCATAGCATTTTCACTCCTTCAACAGATCTGCTTAATCCTGGACTCACCTTAATCCATGTCTAACAACCTGTCTTTTGTGGGCTCATTTTTATAAGCCTGAATAACACCTATTCAGATAATGAGAATATTGAATTCATCTATATTCAGTGAACTCACTCCAGCCCAGCGTGGGTCTTGTGTCTCATCTTATCATGTTGAAACGTGCCAGCATGACCCAGTCTGGATTGCAGAAGTGTTTATCCCCGACAAAAAGGAGGGAAACCAAGTAGGCCGTGTTAACCCAGCTTAACTGAGCCACAATTTGAACCGAGTTAAGACGTGAACTTTAAAGACAGACACTTGACCTCTTGTTTCCTGTGTTTTATTTGAGAAGTAATATTTCCTCTCTTTATCTCTCTATTTTTCAGGATCCATACAAATCATTTGGTCTCCCCTCCATCGGCCGGCTGTCACAGTACCAGGAGCCACATGACTTGCCCAATGTTAGTACACAGATCTGTTTAGCCAATTTTTTTTTTTCTGTTTTCTTGTGTTTGTGTGTGTGTGTTGTGGAGAATGGGAACAGCCTGAACCATAAACAAACTACAGTAATGACACTTATTCCAAACATTACATTTTTCTCTGTCTGAGCAAAAGAAATGTATTTGCTTCACATGAAGTGAACTGTAATTGGTATAATTTGAGGTATGTTTGTTTCCGTTTGCTGACTAAAGTTTTAATCCTTTGAATTTGTATCAAAGACAGATATTTAAGGATATAGGTTGCAAGACTGGGGCTAATTGTAACATTATATTCTAGTTATTTTGCAATAAACCCATAAATGTGTTTGTGTGAGATTCACACATCAGTCAATAAAGGAAGAACAGGAAGACACGTCCTCTTCAATGAAAGATGGCTGGTATCCGGGAGCTGCTCAGGACAGGATGAGCAAAATGTTTTTATTTCAGAAACACACACGCACAGACATACACGGATGAGGTTTAAATGTCTAAAGAAAGCAAACATCACTGAGGATATTTACAAATTATTCTTTCATTTATAGGCAGGGCTAAAAAGATAACATTGTGTTCAGTGGTTATTTATAACTTTTTGTGTTCTGGTGATTTTTGCTTTTAAGATTTTATTGTTTTGAAAAATCAAATGTAATGCAGGGCACGCAAATATTTTTTTATATTTTTAAATGATTTTAGACATACTGCTAAAGTTCTTTATGCAGGCCAGTTCAAGCATGAAGCTTTTGGGAATTAGATTTTTGAATAATAATTGTTATTTTGCTTTTCTCTTGAAGGTTCGAGTAGACAGTGGAATTCAAGAAGGAAGTGACATCAGTATCTACTATGATCCCATGATTTCTAAGGTAATAGAATAGTAATGTAAGACCATCTTTTCAGTCTCATTTCAATTAAACTGTCAGACTAGTCCACTGATTTATTATGTTGACATTGACTAGCTGGTCACATATGGTAAAACACGTGAAGAAGCTCTGAAGAAAATGGAAGAAGCGCTTGATAATTATGTCATCAGAGGTACATTACATAAATAACTTTTAAATGACAAAATATTTCAAATGCACAACATTTCTTTAATTTCCAGTTTTCTCATTCGCTCAGGTGTGACCCATAACATTCCTCTACTGAGAGAGATCATTGTTCACCCTCGGTTTGTGTCTGGTGATATCAGCACTAAGTTTCTCCCAGAGGTGTATCCTGATGGGTTCAAAGGTCACATGTTAACAGCAGAAGAGCAACGGGAGCTGCTGGCTACGGCTGCGGCTCTTTATGTAGCAGCACAGCTCCGATCTCAGAAGTTCCTGGGAGATCTGAGGTGAGAGACAGATGGGGCATCTGGATTACACACACGGACACCTACCGGCACTCTTGTCATTTAGTTAAGCAGTAGTTCACATTACCATTTTCAAGTTCTCTATGACCATTAGAGGAGTAGTTCGCCCAGAAATGAAACTTTACTGAATATTTACTTGCCCTCAGGCCATCCAAGATGTAATGAGTTTATTTGTTCTTGGGAACAGATTTGGAGAAATTTAGCATTTCTTCACTTGCTCACCAATGGATCCTCTGTAGTGAATGGGTGCCGTCAGAATTATGACAGTTCAGACAGCTGATAAAAACGTCACTGGTTATCCGCAGGACTCCAGTCCATCAATGAATGTGTGAAGTGAAAAGCTGCGTCTTTGTAAGAAACAAATCCATCATAAAGACATTGCAACTATTCAAACTGCTATGTCTGGGCAAAATGAGTCCATAATCCATAATAATGCTTTCTCCACAATGACAACACACTGACAACAGTCTTAATTTCATTGATCGTGTTGTTTTTATGAAATTATTTGGTTTTCTACAATGTTCCAGATGTTTTTGTTTTATAAATTATGCTGCTGAAAATAGGTAACTGTGTAGCTAGTTCACATAAATGATGTTTTGGCGAAATTGCGAGTATAACTAATGGTAGCCTTAACTTCTAAACAATCAGCAATATTTTGCACCATATGGCATCATTTTTCAGCAAAAGTGTTTATCACATTAGTTACATTGTAGCTGTATAGTCAAGCAATTATTGCAAATGAAAAACAAATGATTTGCTTGCGCTTTTTTTTTTTTTTTTTTGGTTAGGATTTTCGAAGGAAACAATATAACAAAAATATAAATAGATTTTTCTGTCGAAAATGGTGAAAAAAGACCAGTTTTGTGTTGGAGAAATGTTGGAAAATGTGAGAAAGGTGTTGGAAGTGCCAGCAGACAAAATCCTTATTGGTTAACCTTTCGTAATATTAAATAATCTAACAGGATCTTTTCTCCATCCAGCTCTCTCACCATGTTCCAAATTTCTCCTTATATTTCTGTGTAAATCCAGGCATTAACACAGTTTACCAGGTTAAATACAAGGTTCAGACAATAACCTCCTAATGTACAAACAAACAGGAAAATGCGCTTGGCAGTAATCTGCTTACAATTGAAGCCCAGCAGGCAAGCATACAGCACTGCAAATAAACATTTAGTGCATTCAACTATCAAACTTCTTTCAAAGTATAACCACAAAACAGAAGTTGTACTTAATGTAACAGTCTTTTAATTGTAAATTAATTGGTTGTCGATGTACCCCTCGAGCTTGGCCAGTGAAACAGTCATAATTATTCTTCATCTGAAAAAGGCGACCAATTTACACTTGAAAAAGGATGCAGAGAGGCCATCTGTCTAAACATCTCTCCAGCTTCCCCCTCCACTGTCTCTTTCTTTTCTCTTTTTTTTTATGTGTTCCAAAAGTTATTGGTGGGGGGTGGGCTTTCTCTTTGTAGTGAATTCAGCCCACCACAGTGGAAAAACACTGCATTCCTCCTAATACATTTACTTTAGGTCTCCTAGCTGTCAGTCAAACAGCCGGTAACCAGGTGGCTTGTGTGTGTGCGGGTTGGGGTTTAATTCATCTGTGGAGAAAAGAAACTTTATAGCTAAAAATGGTTACAGAGAGATTTTGATTGACTTAAATAGAGAGAGAGACTGTATTTGAAGCGCCCATTATGACTAATGATAAACATTCTATGTATGTGTGTGTGTGTGTGTTCCAGGGTGTCCATTGTTCCTGCAGAAAGCAGACAGTGGGAGTTGTGTGTGGAACTTGATAAAGGTGTTCACATGCTGGGTGTGTCTCGGTCTGGAAACAACTATACAGTGAGTGAAATTGTTCAAAATATTACATCTCTTGTCACATCTCAGTAGGAGCTGGTGCAAGACTTCATACATTAGCTCATGTGAGTTCTGGCATGTTGTGTGTCCCAATCCTCTTTCTTCTCTCTTCAATAATTTCCTGTCGTTCCTGTCAAAGCCTAAAAATAATAAAATAATTGTCATGTCCTATTTACATCATTATTCTAAACTAGGGATCAAGCTTTATTAGCTTAGCCAGGTTCCACACATTAAGTACACCATCTGGACCTAATCTTTCCCTTACAACCATTCAAATTTAGATGTGTAAAAAGTGTATTTAAGGTTTTTTTTATTTTTTTTTATTAGTGTTTGTATATTATTTAATTTTACTTTTAGTTTTTATTTCTATCCATTCTCCAAATCACTTGGTCTGTCTGTTGTCGGAGACACTGGGACAGTCTCCTGAATCTCCCATGACCCTACACAGGACAATATTGAATGGCCAGTATTTTATATTTTATCTAATTTAATTACATTTAATTTGGAAGTGCTCTTGCAAGCTTTATTTAATTTTGTTTATTTTTTATTTTATTTTTATTTGTCAAGACATTTTTCTGTGGCTCAGGTGATTGACTTACAAACTTTTGTGATTCCAGTAAGCAAAGATGTCAGATTTCACACAATTTCAACAAATATTGTCCTCATTAAGTCATAACTCAGTCTGCTTATCCAGTTGATTTCTGTGAGAAGGTATGTTCTCTGCTTCTGTTATAGTACTCCCAGTGAGCGCTTTTGCTCCCTCGCTAACGCCCATGTTCTTTGTGGTGGTATTTGTGTTGAAATCAATCCCTCGACTCTCGAGTCTAAATCACTTTAGGATCTGTGTGTCTTCCTCTTCTGTTACTGAAAGACCCTCACAGAGCGGCCGCTCTCACACTTTCCCTAAGACGTCACTCACTAACTGTGTGTTTAGACACCTGTGGCCCTTCAGTCAGGGATAAAAGAAGCCTCGGGGGTTCAGGGGCCTCACCTGATCTCTGTGGACCCCTCTCTCTCTTTCTCTTACAGCTGAGGGCTGGATGTGTGTTTCTCTCCCAGAACTGCACATCAAACTGGACCCCCTGCTCCAGAGAGGGCCCTGGAGGTTCCAGTGTCCCAGCATGCTTTGGGAATGTAACTGATTATTCAGAACTGTTGTTTAGACAAGTGTTTGAGGGCTGAGGGTAATCAGTTTGACCAGAGACACTGGTTTAAAGAAAAGACTAACATGAAACCCCCCACCTCCCCTAACAGGTATCAGGTGGATTTGGGCGCAGAAACTACTGACTGACCTTACATGAGTTCAGAAACTTACATTTGATTTCTTTGGCTCACTGTTTCTTTCACACAGTTCAGCTCAGGCTTTTTCCTCTCTCTCTCACACACAGAGTAACTCTATTATAACACGGACTTTTGTTGTCCTCTGTCTAACTCCTGCCATGTGTGTGTTTGTTGGTTTAGGCGGAGATAGATGGAGAGAAGGTTGAAGTGTCTGGAGAATGGAACTTGGCCTCAGCATTGCTGCCCATCACCATCAACGGCAAACACAGGACTCTCCAGGTTTACAAACATGCATATGCATATATAGGGAATATATGGACTCTGGTCCTTTATTGAAAAGTTATGATGAATTATTGATAAGTAATGCACCTGAGGTGGTAATATTTACACCACAGATGCAAATGCATTTTTGCAACTGTCCAATAAGTCCAGCTGTCCAGATGCCACATAAGAGCCAGGGTGGTTCTGGCCCACCCAGATTGCTGATCGGTCCGCTCAATCAATCAAAGCTGCCTAAATATACTAGTGGTATTGGAATAAAAATGCAAATTGACTACATCTGTTGTGTGTGTATAGTTTGGAAAGTGTATTTTTATAAATGCATATATACAATTTATTTTTTTTTGCTGATCCGCTCACAAGATTTGTGACTGCTGTTTAGTGAATGCAGTGTGCAGAATGATTATTGGGTTATCGCAAAGATTGCTGTTAAATGTCAAGGTTTTATTACTTTACTGCCAAGTGAATGGAGGTAAACAATCGCTCTGTTGCACTTGCTTGTATGTAGCACTGGAAGTGAATCGATTCGTCCCAAATGCTGCTCCTTCTGTCATATTTAGCTTTAGAAAGTTTGATTCTAGTGAATTTTCTTGTCATATGTAGTAAAGTCTGATTCATTCTACCTAATTAGTTTGACCCCATGTAGCCTTGGAAAGCCTGATTCATTCTAGTGAATGGCTTTGTTCGAATGGTTCTTGTAAATGTCCAAAAAGATTGAGCATTTCGAGTCCCAATTTAGGATTTAATGTGATTTTTGTTTTAATTATTGTCTTCAACTATGAGGTTTTTATATTTGTATTTAATTTTTTACATTTATATTTAGTATAAATGTATCCTTTTGACTTTGATGTTGTAACGCTAATTGGGATTGTTCATTTATTATATACCCATTATATTGCTGGATAGAAAAAACAAACATCTATCAACTTGGAGATTATTTGGCCTCTCCACTGATCCAGAGTCAATAATTCAACCTATTATGCATCTCTTTGGAGTATTTGATTCTGATTGGTCAACTGTATGAAGTTATTTATTTATTGTCTCTGAATGCAGTGCCTGTTGCGGACAGCGGCTGGAGAAATCACCCTGCAGTATCTGGGCACTTCAGTAAGTCTACAAGCACCTCATAGTGGCATGAACTGTATGTCAGTGGTTCTTAACTCATTTTACTTCAAAACCCAGATTATAGAGATGAAGTGGTGACCTTGCACAGTAGCAAAATGTGTCTCATTAATCTTTCTAGTCTCAGGTGTTTCTGTTTGTTGTCTGTCTGTAGTTCATCCTTAACCATACAATAATGACTGATGTCACACCAAGGATGATAACATAATGAAAAATATATTTTTAATCGTTCTGATTCAGTGGGAATAGAGAGGTCCCCACACCACAACTATAATAATTCAGAACAATTTTTTTTTAAAAAGTATTTCATAATAATACATTTAATTTATAATAATAATATTAATAGTGTTAATTAATAATAAAGTGTTAATTTTTGGCCCTGGTTATAGTTATTATTTTTGTTGTGAACGTGACTTAAGACTATATGTTTGTGTTCATGAGCACTCTGTGGTGTTTTTCTGTGCACCTCATGCTGAGTGATATATGCTATATAATGTCGCTCACAGGGCCGTGTATCCTGTCTTTACCCTCGAGTCGATCTGCCAAACACGCAAACACACAGACTCTCACACTCAGTGTGGTCAAAGCAATGCACAGGTGTCTCAACCAAACTACAAATCAGTTCAAGCCGTCCCGTCTTTATTTACTCAAAGCCACCTAAACAATTAGCATCAACGTTTCACCAGCTTAAACAAACAAACAGGGTTAAAAACACAGTAACTCTGTAAAAGAAGAGGAAATGCCGGCTTCCAGGCTGCACACGCGTGTGCTTCATGGGGGGTCTCTGCTTCAAAGATCTTCTGAAGGTTTCCCTGGGGTTAAGGCTATTATGGGATGCCTTCCGTTCATTCTGTGTTAACAGGTCAATGGGGCTGTGGTCGACAGCGCTTGTCTGTTTCTCCATCAGGTCCAGCAGAAACCAGAGTTTAATAGTTTTCAGAGTTTCCTCCTGTCAGAAAAGTAATATAGATGTTTCTTCTCAGGAATGCCGCTCAGAAATGCTGCGAGACCATTAGTAGAGCACCTCATGCCGCAAACCGCGAGATTAGTATTAGTGTGTCCCAAATCACGGTGCATTGAAAATTGTCAGTGGTGCAAGGATGGTATAATGCTTCTGGTAGATTTTTTTTGACTTGTGCATATTTGCATGCTTTATGGGCTAATGTCACCCACAACCCCTTGCTCTAGAATGGAGCATGATTTTTTTCACTTTACATTTCTTCAGTGTGTGTAGAAAGCCTCTGTGTGACAGCTGTGCAGACCTTGTGCATTCTGGTAGTCGGTTTATTCAAATATTCAGGTGCAGTTTCATTCCGTTTTCTGCCGCACTTCTCATAGGTGTGACTGGCTTGTAGGACGCTTCGTGAACCTTGCAGATAAACACCTCAAACTGCGATTAATCTGTCCTTAATAATTCCTATCCAGCTATAATTTATGTCAGTAGAAGAGGTGGCAGTTTCTTTGAAATTCTTCACTGTTTTGCAGATTGTTTTTGGAATAGTATTGAGGAATAGCCTTAGTCTCCCAAAACAGCAATAGAGAATGGACAGATGGATTTCTACAGAAATGCTGCTTTTTGGTCATTTTTAAAATCAAAATTTGATTCGCAAGTGTACAAGGACTTCAGTGCACTCAGTGCTTTAGCAGTTAAAAAAGACACTGTCTTGCGGTCTCCACATCATTATGCAGTGCAACTATGTTCAGCTGTGCTGATGATAAGAATGTGTCTCAAGTACAGTACAGAATGATTTCTTAAGGATTATGTAACAATGTTTTGTTGACTGAAGTAATAAATGCTGTAAATGGGGCTTTGCCATCACAGATTACAGATCTGCCATATCAAAAGATTCTGCTGTTAAAAAATTCATGTTTCAGAATTTTTTTAATTCACCTTTTTACTCAAATTGTTATACTGGTAATATGTCATATGCTTGGGATGGGAACAGTGAAATAAAATATTCAGCAAGGATGCATTTAATTGGTCAAAAGTGGCAGAGATTTTAAATAAATGCTAAATGAAAACTTTGTTCATGAAAAAAAGAAAGAATGAAAAAAAAACTTTGTTTTATGGTTACCACAAAAATATGAAGCAGCACAGCTGTTTTCAACATTGATAATAGGAAATGTTTCTTGAGCAGCAAATCAGCCTGTTAGAATGATTTCTGAAGGATCATGTGACACTGAAGACTGGAGTAATGATGCTGACAATTCAGCCTTGCGTGGCAGGAATAAAGTACGTTTTATATTGTATGTGACCACAAAACCAGTCTTAAGTGTCACTTTTTTGAAATTTAGATTTATACAAGCTGAATAAATAAGCTTCTGTTGATGTATGGTTTGTTAGGATTGGACAATATCTGGCCAAGATACAACTATTTGAAAATCTGGAATCTGAGGGTGCAAAAAAATCTAAACATTGAGAAAATTGCCTTTAAAGTTGTCCAAATGAAGTTGTTAGCAATGCATATTACTAATAAAAAATTAAGTTTTGGTATATTTACAGTAGGAAATTTAAAAAATATCTCCATGCAACATGATCTTTACTTAATATCCTAATGATTTTTGGCATAAAAGAAAAATCAATAATTTTGACCCATACAATGTATTGCTAAGCTATTGCTATTGCTACAAATATACACGTACTACTTATGACTGGTTTTGTGCTCCAGGGTCACATATATTACATTAGAAAACTGTTATTTTTAATAATTAATAAATATATTTTACATTATTCCTGTCTTTACTGTATTTTTGATCGAATAAATGCAGCCTTGTGGAGCATGGAGAATCAAAAAAAAAAAAAAAAAAAAAACTGACCCCAAATTATAATGTCGTTAATTGGTAATATAATTTGTAAAGATAATGGAAAAATAGTCCAGGTAATTCCAGTCTTTGTCTTTATACATTTTAAATTCAAGTGCCCAAATATGTTGTGGTACTTCTAAGCACATGCTGGCACCCACTAAATATTTCAGTTGTGACTTCACCTTGTTGCTCAGAGATTTAGTGATTTGGCCCCGGTCACAGAATCATCACCCTTCATTACCCCGTGTGACCTTACTTTAGCACAATGATGTAAGGCTTCCTTGGTTGAATTCCTGGAAAGCAGACATATTCCCTTCAGAGAGCTAGCCAGTGATTAATGAGTGAGCCACCTTTTCCTTTCTGCTAAATATAGCTCAGAAATGACATCATCACTAATGTACAGGGGGGTCTTCACAATGACACGCTGGTTAGGAAGTGCCACTGAGGGTGAGAAACTTGTAGGGTTTGTTTACACTTGTAGTTTGATCCATTTAGTCCTGGTTCGCTTAGTGTTCACTCTCTCATTTTTATCACAGAACCTAAAGATATACAACAAAGGCACAAGTATATGGCCATAACCTGATTGGACAGCTTTAATGAGGTATATTTTGCGACAGACCTGAATGTCCAAAACAATGCCGTGTCCTGGGCTAAATGTGTTCGCTGGATGTATGTACATATGTGGGTATTTTTACCAGCTTATAACCCACAAAGAGCTTATAAAATGTGTAAAGAAGTCAAAACAGTGCCAGAAATTGGCAGAATTACTGCACACATGGAGATCCGCTGCAAGGAGACACCGATTCTGATGCCTGTGCTGAACTGTAATGGTGATGAGCTCATATTGGAAAAATGAGTTCCAATGTTGAGAAGAAAATGTTTTTTTGTTTGTTTACACTGCCGTTTAAAAGTTTGGTATCAGTAGGATTTTTAATGTTTTTTTAAGGAAGTTTCTTATGCTCAAGGCTGTATCTATTTGATCAAAAATACAGACGTGAACTGTAATTTTGTGAATTTTAATTGCAATTTAAAATAAGTTTTCTATTTTAATATACAATTTATTCCTGTGAAGCAAAGCTGAATTTTCAGCATCATTATTCCGGTCTTCATTGTCATATGTCCCCTCAGAAATCATTAATATGCTGATTTATAATCAATGTTAGAAACGGTTGTGCTGCTTAATATTTTTTGGGACCTATGATACTTTTTTCAGGATTCTTTGATCAATAACAAGTTAAAAAGAACAGTGTTTATTCAAAATAGAAATTTTGTTACAATATACACTAAATAGCTTGGGGTCAGTAAATGTTTTTTTATTATTTTTTTTTTTTAAAGAAATTAATACTACTCAAGGATGTTAAATGGATAAAACGTGATGATAGTAAAGACTTATATTGTTAGAAAAGATTTCTATTTTGAATAAATTCTGTTTTTTAACTTTTTATTAATCAAAGAATCAAAGAAAAAAGTATCACAGGTTCCAAAAAAATATGAAGCAGCACAACAGTTTCAGCACTCATAATAAATCGGCATATTAGAATGATTTCTGAAGGATCATGTGACACTGAAGACTGTATTAAAGTAGGAAACCAATATTGGAAATTGAAATTATATTTTATATTTCACAATATTACTGTCTTTTTTTTCAGTATTTTTGATCAAATAAATGCAGCCTTGATGAGCATAAGAGACTCCATTAAAAATATAAAAAATCTTACTGATCCCAAACTTTTGAACGGCAGTGTAGATGTCTTTGGTCCACGTTGCATTCTTGTTTCAGTTGAACTGCACCAGTTTGTTTGGAAGTGGAAAATATGAGTGTCATTCTTGTTGTTTGGTGCGCACCAAGCTTCAGATGACAGCATTAGGATAGACAGTCAGAACATTGAAACAAGTTTTCAGAAATTTTTTAATTTTATAATTTATGAAGCTTTTTGTAAGTGTTTGAGTTCTGTAATTGATGCTGTGAAAATGGCCCTGGAGGTATGACCCCCAATGTACTCATATATCCATCTCACAACCCTCTCATCGCTCTATCCTGTAGTGTCAGTGCCCTGTTCTTTATGTGACTGTATTAATTAGCTGTTCATTTGCTCTGCAGGCTGTTATGAGCTAATGGCTCTCCATTAGTGTCTGTATGGAGAGCAGGGGGCGGATGCTCTTGGCATACTGCTGCTACTGTGAGAGGGAGAGAGAGGTTGTGTGTGTTTGCGTTGGTGATCATTAAATTGACAAAACTGCTTTTCATTCATTGAGCAGAGCGGAGGGCCAGGCTTCACTCGTCTGTTAATTGAATTAGACTGGGCACTGACAGAGCTTTTCATCTGTCTGAGACACACAGAGAAAAATAAACTGTTAGCTGTCCAGCATGTGATTGGATACAGATTTGGGCTGCCATCTAAAGGTGAAGATGGGAAGCTCTGAAGAATATCATGAGGTTTTGCATGAGTAAAATGCAATCTCAAACCATTTCTTAGCAATTTGTTGTGAGCTGTGACATAAAAATGGGAAAAAAAGAACAGGGAACTGGCGAAATATGCTATAATAAAATGAAATGTTGGTGATACCGTTCAGAAGTTTGGAGTCCGTAAGATTTATTATTTTTATTTTTTAAGAAATTTGATACTTTTATTCAGCAAAAACACATCAAATGGATCAAATATCAAAAAATGTATTTTAAATAAAAATGCTTTTCTTTTGAAATTTATATTCATCAACGAATCCTAAAAAAAATCTATCAAATTATTATACATTTTCAACATTGGTAATAAAAATAAATGTTTCTTAAGCAGCAAATCAGCTTATTAGAATGATTTCTGAAGGATCATGTGAAAATGAAGACTGGAGTAATGCTACTGAAAATTCAGCTTTTCATCACAGCATTAAATTACATTTTACAGTATATTTATATAGAAAATACTTACTTTAAATTGTAATAATACTTCACAATATAACCCTTTTTACTGTATTTTGATAAAATAAATACAGCCTTGGTGAACAGAAAAGTTCTTACAAACCCAAACTTGTAAAACTTGGTTGGTAGTTTCTTGTAAAACTGCATTCAGAAGACACTACTAATTTTGAATGGCCATCAATGAAAAGATGCAGTTACAGGATCTAACAATGGGGCCTAATGGGGTCATTATAACCAAATAGACAAATACAATTTGTCTGATACATACTACACACAAAAAATGACAAGAACTGGTGGAAATCAGCAGTTTCAAACATAAGGATGGCTGATGAGTCTTGAAACAAGTCATGTTTCAGAAGATGAATTACTCTTGTGGATTTACCAAAATTTTTGAGATTTTAAAAATTGTTTAAAGGTAGTTAAAGCAAGAAGATTAAATATACATGGGTACGGTCTGCAGCATTTCCAAGTAACTTAAAGCCCTGCAAGCAAGTAATTTTCCATAATTTTCTTGGATGTGCACTCTTTCCAGGCTTCTGCGATATTATTTAAATAAGCATACAGGGCTGTTATTAAATTATCATTGATCTTGGTCTGAATAAGTTATTATGTGCATTAGACATTATAGTGTAAAAAAAAATGAATCTGAAAGAAAAAAGGGTGAAATGTATTTGTGTGTGGGTTTGATGGTAGTCTTTTGGAGTGTCTGTTGTTAGTTTGGTTGTTTGTATCATCATAATGGTCTTTCTCTAACTGTGTAACCATTTCTCTGTTTCATGTGTTCAGTTTAAGCTGCGTGTGTTGAGTAAACTGGCAGCATCTCTCAGTAAGCACATGCCAGAGAAGGTTCCAGAAGACACCAGTAGTATCCTCCGCTCTCCCATGCCAGGATCTGTGGTGGCTGTGTCCGTTAAACCAGGAGATAATGTAAGTCACTTCCTGGAAATACTGCAAATGCACTGCACAAATCAGTAGAACTATATTTCTCCCCAATTCCCATGGATTCACATTTAATTTGGATTGTTCAGAGGTCTCTGGTTAATACTTTTAAGAAAGCTGGTAGTAGATAGTTCTAAATGCCAGGCACTTAGAAACAAGATGAAAAAGGATAGCTTGATATTAACAATAAACAAACATAGTATGTAAGTACACTTTACCTTGTTAGTTCACAGTGATAGTTCACCAAGAAATGAAAATGCTGTCATCATTTACTCATCATTATCTTCATGCAGCAAAAAAGTACATATTTCTGACGTATCATTTTCCTAGTTTTCTGATCAATTTTGCTTGAATAAAAATGCAGCCTGATATTGAAGCAGTTGGACAGTAAAAATGCCCCTTTTACATTGATTTAAAAAACATCTGAATAATGGTGCATTTCTGCCACCCTCTGGACTGGAGTATGAAGCAATAGATGGCACACAAATATGTATGGATCAGTGGCGAAAGTTTGCAGTTTCCACTGAAATCTGCTTGGACAATTCTAAAATATAACTAATTATTATAGGCTTACTATTGTGATTCAGGATAAGGCAAAATCACAGTTTGGAAGATGGATTTATGATGTGCTCACTCATTTAAAGGAATAGTTCACCCAAAAATGAAAATTTCCAGGAAATGTACTGAACTTCAGGCCATCCGAGATGTAGATGAGTTTTCATCGGAAACACATTTGGAGAAATTAAGCATTACATCACTTGTTCACCAATGGATCCTCTGCAGTGAATGGGTACCACCAGAATGAGAGTACAAAACAGCTGATAAAAACATCACAATAAGTAATAAGTAAACCCATCCATATAATAATAATAATAATCCACACCACTCCAGTCCATCAGTTAACATCTTGTGAAGTGAAAAGCTGTGTTTGTAAGAAACAAACTCATCATTTAGATGTTTTAACTGTAAATTGTTATTTCCAGCTAATTTTGACCAAAAAACAATTACATGGTATAGCTTTAAATTCTGGGTTGTTTTTCGAAATTAAAGGGTTAGTTGGGTTATTTTCCAAAAATGAAAATTCTGTCCCTCATGTCGTTTCAAACCCGTAAGACCTTTGCTCATCTTCATTCGTCGGAGCACAAATTAAGATATTTTTGATGAAATCCGAGAGCTTTCTGACCCTGAATAGACAGCAACGGAACTGACACGGTTAAGGCCCAGAAAAGTAGTAAGGACATCATTAAAATAGTCCATGTGACATCAGTGGTTCAAGCTTAATTTTATGAAGCTACGAGAATGCGTTTTGTGCAAAGAAATTGCTGAAAAAAGTCATTTTTGTTTTCTTTGCACACAAGAAAGTATTCTCGAAGCTTCATAAAATTAAAGTTGAACCCCTGATATCACATGACTATTTTAACGATGTCCTTACTACCTTTCTGGGCCTTGTCAGTTGCGTTGCTGTCTCTGCATGGAAAGAAAGCTCTCAGATTTCATCAAAATATCTTAATTTGTGTTCTGAGGATGAATGAATGGAACGACATGAGGGTGAGTAATTAATGACAGAATTTTCATTTTTTGGGTGAACTATCCCTTTAATAATTTGGGCATTGCCAACAAGCCGCTTTGTGCAGTTGCTTAAGTGAGTCATTATGTGCTGCCATTGTATTAAATTGACCCAACCAGGTGTTCATTAACTGATCTCCTTTTGTGTTTCACAGAACAAAGAAAGTCAAACAGGTTTGAAATTGTTTAAATGAGGACAGAATTTTCTGTTTCGAATGAACTATTGCTTTAAATAACGTGATTTGCATTAGGATGACATCATTTGTAAAGCTGACAGTGCACTTCAGTATGACAAAATGTCTCTCTGTGCGTGTGCGCGTGTGCGTGCGCACGCGTTGCTGTCAGCTTGAATTGAATGTGTCCTGACTCAGTTTGCTAATGACTTATATATAATGCACAGACCGACTGGCTCCGGCTAATACATCTGAGCCTTTCCAGTAAAACATCTCATTCACTCAGCAACGTCACAAACACAAGAGCACTGCAATGAAGAGCTCTCACACTGATTAGTCACCACACACACACACACACACACACACACACACACACACACACACACTCAGCAGTGACGTTCACACCACCTGATTTCGGCACTTCTGTATAGATAAGAGAGAAATGAATCCTTGTGGATGGAGGGAAAAAGCAATTCCTCAGAGGTCGCTTATTTCCATAATCCATTTCCCTAATGGAGAGTTTGATAGATATAAACAGAGGTTTCTTTTATTGATTTTGCTCTCACGTTAGAGTGAGCTTTGTGCATTTGTTAACTGTTATGACTCTTCTAATGCATGCGCCTTTATGAAATGATATTACAATATTCCCCTGCTCTTTGTGCTGAGGTCGTTTTATGTACTAGACCTGCACGAGTCTATGAAATTAATAAATATATGGTGGGAAGATGCTCTGTGAGTCATGTGTTTCGAGATGTTATTAGAAAGTACTCATTGTGGAATAGCTGTTGAGGTTTATTTGTTCATTGGTGTTCTGAAGGTTGCAGAGGGACAGGAGATCTGTGTGATTGAAGCCATGAAGATGCAGAACAGCATGACCGCAGCAAAGACAGCCAAGGTGAGCTCACTCACACACATACATAAGTTGATACATAATCCTCCTCACTACTCTGTGCATCATAAATCGATACGACATAAAGAACACACTCTTCCACATAGCTACATTACAATACCCAACACCATGAAAGAGAGAGCAGGAGAGACAGCGAGGGGCTGCGGTCCATTATCCACACTTGTATTCTGACCAGACCACTTAGCTATTGTAAAAAGTCTCCCTCCTTGTAAGACGACTAAAACCAGATTATGGTTTATGGTACGTGGGATATTTTAATGTACTTCATGTCAGGGTTGTTATATATATAACTCAAATTAAACCATAAAAACATTTTATCTAAAACATTTTTACATATTCATTTTTTTCAGCTAGTTGCCAAGACATTTCTCATTTTGACTTAAAGTGATGTATTTGATGTACCAATATAACTAAAACTAATAATAAAAATAAATTAAAAATCTATAAAAAACAAACAAACTATATAGACATTAAAAAAAGACAGAAATTACTAAAACTAAAGTAAAAATGCAAAATTTAGAAATATAACATTAAAAATATTAATGAAAACTCTAAAGGTCTTTGCACTTTCATCCATCATAAAAAAAAAAATTTCGGATCGGGTTCTATTTTCTGCATTTTTGCATCCGTAGCAAGCATTTTGATAGGAAAGGATAGGAAAGGAAATTTCGGATTCAGTGTGCAAAGACCTTAATAGTATCTCAGTGATACTAAAATAATGCAGCTTCATGCATCGTTGTATTTTTCTTAAAATATTTCTCAAGGTTTGTAGTAGTTTGTAGTAGAATCACTAAAGCATTAACATGGGTTGTATCCAAAAAGTCTTAAAATGATTAAAATCTAAATATAATTTATAGAATAAAAGTATAAATAAATTACTTTAAAATTACCCTAAGGGCCCAAAGACTTCCCCTAATTGAAGAATTAGCCGTATGCATTTGTATAGGACGATCTGTCACAGATCAATTATATTTCTCATGTGATTTTAATTAAGCAGCGCTTTCTTTCTTAATATGGAAGCAAGCAATAGTTTCTTGTTAAATAATTTTTTCCATTGTTTTTCTGGAAAGCTTCCTGTGTCCAGTGTGTTTGACTGACATTACTGACTTCAACACAAATAGCTTTTTCAGATGCAGAAATGTTGGACTTTCCTAATATAATGTGTGTTAATGTTCAGGTGAAGAGTGTGCACTGTAAAGCTGGAGATACAGTCGGAGAGGGAGATCTACTGGTGGAGCTGGAGTAGCAGATCATCTGCAGGTTCTGAGAAGATCATCAGCCGCTGTGGATGAGCAATCAAAGACACTAGTAGAGTAGATGGAACATTCCTCCATTTGTTTTTTCCCCTCTTTTTTACATTATGACTATAATGTATCCATCTAGCTGGACTCCAGTGAAGGAAATGTCAAAACACTTACACTCTCTCGTGCCTTGGCCCTCCGTTGGAGGTGTTTTCATTTCACATGGAACAAACCACAATTTGACAGCAGCAGCAGTGAATGAGTTTGAATGCATTTTCAAATGCAGTCGATGAAAGTTGTTGACACTCCCTCCCTGTCTCTCTCTCTCTACTCTCTGTGTAGATTTAGCATTGTTTAGAGGAAGTGCTGTGAATGTTTTGCATTGCTGCAACTCATTTTTAATTATAAGGTTATATTATGCAATGATTTACCTGCTCCATGATTATTCAAACATAATATAGGCCTGTTCACTCTTCATTCAAAATCACCAATCCCACACTCATCTATCTGTGTTTCCATAGAACTTGTACCTCATTTCTGTCATCAAATGCATTAAACTCAATTTGTGATGATTTTCTGCACTTAGGTCTGTAGGTGCACTGTTCAGACACTTCATTTGCTTGGGCTTTAATTGTTCAGTCTTTTCCTTTCTTTCTAAAATTGTGAAATCCGGAGAAGCGGACCATTAACAGAAGAAGGCAGATACGATTACTCAGAAACTAACAGACAGCTGTGGTAAGGCTTGGAGGAGGCACTGGTGCTGTTTCCTGTTTTTTTTTTTTTTAGCACCGAGAGACTTAGATCCACTTTCTGTCTGTACTTGTTTTGAGAAAAAAATAGTGTTGTAATAAAAATGGGATTAATGTAAACACTCCAAGTGCTCTTGATTGCTTGAAGCCCTAGGCTTGGGAAGGAAACACATGAAATGCATTACTGAAATGATTGTATTGATTGAATCCTGTGTGGCAGCAGCTATTTCCAGAACAGAAACGGACGCATACAACAGTTAAACCAGTTTGATGTCTTTTTTTTTTTTTTTTTTTTAATGTAGCAACCTTTTTCTCTCACAAATTTAACAAATGTAAACAAAAGTCAGTTGACCAAGAATTTGCCTCAAATTGGGCCACTTTTTTGTAGTTTGGAAAATGTTTGATTGCAGGTTGTCTCCACTGTAACGTGGTTTCCTGTTATTGATGCACAAGACTGTCAAAACCAGAGAGGATTGATTTCACTAAAAAAACGTACTGCCTGTGAGTGTAAACACAATAGTTTGCTGCGTCAATACCACATTTGGTTTGTTAGGAAACAGATTTAGACTTGCTTATTCTCGCAAGTAACATTAATATTAGAATTTTATCTGAAAATACAACATGTAGTAATCGTAAAATTAGTGTGATGTTGCGTGTTTTCCATACAAACACGTTTGTTCTTCACTCTGAGCTGTTTGAGTTCAGGAGTGGCTGTCGGTGTAGAAACTGGATTGCATTGTTATGGTTGTGCTTCAGAACGGTCACAGCTCTGACTGTGGCCTTGAGCTGACGATAAACTCATTACACACACGCACACACACTGACCTTTGACCTTTCTCAGTTGCTCACATTTGAAACTTTATGGCCATAACCTTTCTTGTAGCCACTGTGAGAGAAACTGCTTCCTTGTTTTATTCAATACTGTAAAAAATAGAAAAACAAACGCCTTAAACCCGGA
This sequence comes from Tor tambroides, assembly GCA_021397915.2. Classification (NCBI taxonomy): domain Eukaryota; kingdom Metazoa; phylum Chordata; class Actinopteri; order Cypriniformes; family Cyprinidae; genus Tor; species Tor tambroides. Next base: position 43,461 of record JAFVLL020016924.1, read on the forward strand.
CAGCACTGCTCTGGGTCTTCAGGTAACACTCTTTAATTCTCCTCAGTGAATCCTTTCTTGTAAATACGTCGCATGCAGAGATTCAACCGTAAACTAGGCCTCACACTGTAGTAACTCTCATGACCAGTTCGCGGTTGCTGTTGCTGGTCTGTCCGCGTGGCTCCTGGGGCCTCAGGTGGTGGCTGAGGAGATGAAGGATGTTGTAAGCACAGTGGTGGTCTGGCAGCGTGGGCTGCCCATTGCTGGGCTCAGATGAGTCCTGCGGCTCTGTCATGGCACCTGCTGCCAACGGGACGGAGTTTGTGGTGGGGGTTGCGGTGCCCGCCGCGGCCGCTGCAGCTGCAGCCATGAGGGAGGATGTGGAGGTGGAGGCTTCACCTTCTGTGCTGGTCAGCCCCATCCGGTGCGTCAGCGGCAGAGAGAAGGTCCGGAATGCGGCACCGGTCTTCTGATGCTCCTCATTGTCTTTGACCTTGTCGTAGTTTAAGACTTTCCACTGCTGATTGACAGCCTGCCAGCGGTTAAAGATGCGAAATACGGAGGGACCTTCGTGGACAATCAGAGCTAAAAGAGAGAAGGAAAGATGGATTTGCTAAGTGAGGGATAATGTACAGTCAGGCAGTGTCATGAACAAATGGTCCGCCTAGGAAACGATTCCATTTGCTGAAAGACTTTTTAACGGGTACTTGAAGGAAATAAATACTTTTATTCAGCAAGGGTGCATTTGATCAGAAGTGACAGTAAAGGCATTCGAATAAATGCTGTTCATTGAACTTTCTATTCCTGCTGAAAAAAAGTGTAACAGTTTCCACAAAAATATGAAGCAGCACTGTTTTCAACATTGATAATTAATTTTTTTTTTTTTTTTTTTTTGTGCAATAAGTCAGCATATTGGAATTATTTCTGAAGGATCATATGAGTAAAAGCTACTGAAAATTCAGCTTTGCATCACAGGAATGAATTACATTTTACTTACAGTATACTCACATAGAAAAAAGTTATTTTAAATTGTGATAGTTTCACAATTACTGTATTTTAGATCAAACAAATGCAGCCTTGGTGAACAGAAGAAACTTTTTCAAAAGCATTAAAATAATCTTATTAAACTCACAGTTTGGACAGTATGTCCAATGTCTTTATATGCTTAAATCTTCCACTTTTTTTGATAACCTGATACACAAGATGGCAGCAGTTGAGTTATGTTTCTTTAAAATTAAGAGTCCATGATGTGATACGAGAGACATGAAAATAGGGCTGGTTTCAGATACCAGCTTATTTAATGGGAAGATTGACCTATCAGAATCATGTATTCCACAGAGCCGTGCAATAACTAGTAACTAGTTACTCTAATACTAATACACATGAGCTTCACAGATAAAGCTTCACAATACATGGAGTTCTACTTTATTCTATTTAAAAACACTGAAAGTGAATACTTGTAGTTTTACTCAATTACATTTCCCAGGCTAAATAATTATACTTTTTACTCCTCACAATTAATTTAGCTTTCCAAAGTGCATATTTCACAGGTCATCTTGACATTTTACAAGCCAACTGAATTAACATTTGGGTAATACTTAAGCACATGCTCATTTAAAATAACTACTTCAGCAAACAGTGCACCATTTTTTCTGTATTTAATTACTTCTGGCATTTCATAACCTCTTGAATCCAGTGTAATTACACTATTAGCAAGCAGGGCGTGTCTTGAGGCTACAAGGTTAATACAGACATTTTCCCCACTTACAGAAAACGGTTTACTTTAGCATTTTAATTGCAACATTTAAAATCTCAGTGACCACATGGATCAAGAAAATTTGCAGTGCACATTGAAGAACAGGTGTTTTGGAAAGTGTTAAGGTGTTGTCAGTGTGATTTCTTTGTACTTTTCCACCTCCGGCTTGGTTTAACTCACACTATTGTATTTGTTTCTTCAGAGGTCCAAATAGAAAGACAACAGTGATCTGCATTAATATATTATGTGATACTGGGTTCCCCTCTGAATGTCTGTAAGAACTCTACACGTCTTTTTTACACATGCGCCAGACTATTTTTTCCCTCTTTCGATTTTCACTCTCTGAGCTCTGATGACAGTGAAGCTCCCTTTTTTGTTTTTTTACGAACCGGCTCTCGGCGAATGTTAGATTACGAAGGCTTGTTTCTAGTGGAGTTGAAAGCGATCTCGGATGGCTGTGAAAGGCTAGTGCCCTCCCCAGAGCCCTGAGGTTCTCCTCTCTCTCTAGTTGCTCCAGAATCAATGAGACAGACCACTAACCGACGTTATCACTGTACACTGCAGACCACTAAAACAAGCAGTGTGTGAGAAGGTAATAATAACCCACAGTTTTCAATCGACTTTTCTACAAGAGCAAAAGGCAAAGCCCTAGCATTGAGAAAACTATACATGCTGGAAATGCAGTGAATTTGTATCAAAGTTCATATCACATCAGTTACATTTGTTTGGTTAAATTTGGGGGAAAAGAGCTAATTCTGGAGTTGATGCTGTAGTTGTTACTATTATTAGCTTTATTGGAACAGATAACTGAAGTTTCAGTAGAAAGGACAGAATTAATGTATCCACAGTGGCATTTATATGCAGCAAATGTGTATGAGTTGAAATTAGGTTGTGGAGGAGTTTATTAGCGTTTCAGTATCATGAAGATGCCTATTGCTGCTGCAGCCTGATTTTCCAGACTCTCTCTTTCTCTCAGTCACTCTTCCCCAGTTGGACCGCACATCCTCTCATTACAAGGAGAGAATGTGAGACATGTATTGATTTAACACACACACACACACACACACTGACAAACACACACATTTTCCTTGAGCTGAGAGGATAGCTGAAGGGAATTCTCAGGGCAAAGCTTGAATTTTTATCAGCAGTTATTCTGCTGTAGTGTGGGATTTTTTTGGCTCCCAACCAGTCCCACAGTGGATGGGAACAGGACTCGGCTGTGAAAAGCCACTTTGCCACCTGTCTCTTCTCTTAGCTTCACTCTCAATTTTGTTCTCGTTCTCCTTCCTTTTTTGTCCCCATAGGGCTTTCCTTTCAGATAAATCTGTTATCTCATCCCACATAAGCAATATTGAAACGAACCACTATTGGGTGATAAATGATAAATTGCAAATTTGTAATGAAACTCCTTTAAACGCTTTATTTTTAATTAATTAATTAATTTATTGCATTCAGGCCTGTGGCCAGCTATGAATTTTTCATGTTCAAAAATAAAATTAGTTCTCTGAATGATTAATTTGCTGTTTAAAACTCTTATGAATGCCTGCATGTGGGTCATTCCACGAAATCGGTGCCTTTTCCACTTGGAAAAATTGAAAAATAAAATAAGTTTAATCAATATTTTTTAAATATCCATGAAATGAAGACACCTTAAAATGACAAGAAATTGTATTGTGCCATCTCAGGCTATGTAATTTATTATTTTATGACTATTTTTCTACCTCATGTTTTGGTATTTTTGTCAACCCTGTTACCGACACAGGCGTCATAAGATACTATAGTTTAATTAGAACTCATATGCCACTGAATGCTATAGGCATTAGCTCAATAACATACCGAGGGTGACCTTTAAAAAGTTTGAATTTTGCACAGACAATCTTTAAAAACAGGGTCAAATCTAATCAATGTCATCCCTGTTACCCACGTCAAAACCTGTTACTCTAAAAAGTAACAGGTTGACAGTAACAGGTTTGACGATTTCAATTGCTAGCTAATAGTCAAGTTCACAAAAGCACATAATGTACACTTTGAAAGGATTTTACTTGTAGATATTGATTATATTAAATGTAAAAAATAATTGTTTAAATTTACATTTTAAAAATGGTAACAGGATTGATACTGCATGATGCCCCCCCTCCTCAGTCAAGCCTCATAAATCATCAAAAATAGAACATTATTGAGGAGTGAGAGAAACATGCTTGTGTTTGGAAGTTGAGAGATGATAAACTCCTAGAAATGATGTCACTTGAATGTACATTATTTTACAAGGGTTTTTTGATGAGAGTAACAGGGCTGACATGAAATCAGGGGACACCAATAAAATGATTTATATTTTATAGAAAAAATGCATACTTATGCCAAAAACATTGGTTAACAATGAGACTATATTTAGAACAATATGCAAATGTCACTTTTATATCATTTTGCAAATTAAAAGTCCTGCTGAAAAAGAAAAATCATAGTGAGGGACAGGCCAAAAACCTTACCTTTACCAGCATAAATTCTATTTAAATTATTTAAAATAATATTTAATTAACTTTTTTTTATGTAATATTGATGAAAGCATAACATAGCATTGTATGTTTTTAAACTGCACATTTATTTGTTGTTATATTAAATCTATGTTTGATTATTTCTTAGGGACGCAAAAGGCACCGATTTCGTGGTATGACCCATGTATAATTCAGTTTAGACAGTTTGCAAGAATGTTTAGCGTCCGTTGTATGAAAATGATCGCTGGGAGATGCTGGCAGAGCGACCGAGTCTTTAGAGACTTGTGAGTGAGGGCGTGGGTGCAGTTGCCAGATCCAGCTATTATAAGTGTTATTGGACTTGTCTTTTTCACTTAAAGGAATACTCCACTTCCAAAATGAAAATTTCCTGATAATTTACTCACCCCCATGTCATTCAAGATGTTCATGTCTTTCTTTCTTCCGTTGTAAAGAAATTAAGTTTTTTGAGGAAAACATTTCCTCTGCATTTTTAACCTTAATCCGTTGAGCACCGATTAAGGTTAAAAATGCAGTTTCAGTGCAGCTTCAAATGGCTCTAAACCAGGGCTGTCCAAACTCGGTCCTGGAGGGCCGGTGTCCTGGAGAGTTTAGCTCCAACCCTAATTAAACACACCTGAAGCAGCTAATCAAGCTCTTACTAGGCATACTAGAAACTTCCATGCAGGTGTGTTGAGGCAAGTTGGAGCTAAACTCTGCAGGACACCGGCCCTCCAGGACCGAGTTTGGACAGCCCTGCTCTAAACGATCCCAGCCGAGGAATAAGGGTCTTATCTAGCGAAATGATGGGATATTTTCTAAAAAAAATTAACCATTTATATACTTTTTAACCTCGTCTTGTCTAGCTCTGCGATGCGCATGCGTACTCTGTGTACTCCGGCTCGAAACAGTTTTCAGTTCGGTCTCATTTTCTCCTCCAACTTCAAAATTGTCCTACTTCGCTGCAGAAGTACCGACCCAGTGTTTACAAAGTGAACATGCAAAGAAGGTCAAATGCTCTATACAAAAAAATGTAAATCAGCAATGTAGGACGATTTTGTGCACAGAGTACGCATGCGCATCGCAGAGCTAGACAAGATGAGCATTTAAGGTTGTAGCAAAAACAGTAGCATTTAACAATAGTACACAGATCTGTAGAACAAGTAGGTTACAGAATGAAATAAAATAGCCTACTCAAACACTTGCCATGAATAAGTCTATACTATGTTATTCAGTATAGTTAAATTTTCAAAAACATTCATAAGAGCACTAGACAAAGTTATCTTTAAAGCAATGATTATTAATGAAAACTATAACAGTACAGTTATAGTTACCCCTAACATATAGTAAATTAACAAATTTTGATGCAATAAATATGGTATAATTTAAGTGTTCATCCCTCCAAAACAGAGAAAACATCTTTCACAAACATCTACATCTATATCTTTTTTAAAGTGTTAATGAGTTGTATTTATAGGGGTTATCATAGCACAATTCTTAACCCCACCCCAGACCTCATTAATTTTCAAACCCTGGCTTCGCCCATGATTGCACTGTCACAGGAAGTGACAATGCAAACAGATGTGGAGATCTAACTATTGTTAGTGAACCCTATTAATATATCACTTTGGATAAAATGGCTAAACTATCTTAGATGACGACACTCTCCTTACAAAACTTATTGACCATATAAAAACTATAGCAATATTCACAGTGTTGTTGAAACATATGTTGGCAGCAAATTTATTGAATCCATGCATTCTAGAAAAATATAAAAGAGGATGGATGGATGGATAGATAGATAGATAGATAGATAACACTTTAATCTCTGTTGTAGCTTGTATTTTTATGTATTTATTGTATTTTTATGAGGAATTTTTAAACTTTGCACTGCGGCACTTCTCTTGGTACTGCAAGCTTAAGATGTATTATTTATGTTATAATATTATTTATGTTATATTGTATTACTTATTTTTTAACCCCAGACACAATCTGTGGACTTTCCTTGCATTTTTCAGAATGAAATATGCAGAATTCATTGGAATAGATTTTAAACTTGGTAAAAATACTTAAAAAGAGATGATAGTTCAGTTTATTGGTAACCAAATAAACAATTTTCCAAAATACTGTATAAACACACACTTTGGATAAAAGCATACATTGATACAAAAGCATACCTTGTGATACACTGCTCGTTATATTCTTAGAGGACCTGATGCCCCCTTACTGTCAGGAGGGGAAATAATAAAAGGCTAATGCTATTCCCAGTGATAGTGTTTTCAATGAAACGATCGCCTTTAGGCATTATCTCCATTCTCTCCACCTAATCAGACAGAATGGACTCTTGTTTCCTCTCCCTCCCAGTCTGGCTGCTTATTGAGACAGAGCGATATATCACGGTGAGAAACTCTTGAGGAGCTCTGTCATTGATCTACAGCACACGCATGCACAAACGGATGAGCCACTAAAACAATCCCGACATCACTATTGTTCAGCTCCGTCCCATTCACCCTCTCTCTTTTTTCTTGCAGTAACAATTACCCAAGATAGCACTGCTCTCAGAAAACCTCATTATTCCCTCTGAGCCACTAGAGAGACGAAACAGCCATTCCACTTCAGGTTCTACAGCTTTGTGATGCCCATTTATACTGCAGGCACTAGGCGGCAGATATTTTACATTGCAGCTGTCATTTGTGGATGGCTGCAGTTTTTGACGCTCTTGCTGTAATTTCCATTTGACTATACGTCCGATCTGTGAGCTGTCTAAACCTCGTACATCACACTGAGGTTCTAGTGCCAAGTGCTTTGTCCAATACCTGTGCATTTATTCAGATGGTTACATTCATACAGCAGCAGGATACAGTTGTTACTGGTGAGTAAAGTTGTTCATATGCATTTTTGCTTTGAGACAGACTTAAGGATGCAGTCACATTAGCAAAGTTTCAGCAAGGTTTTGCAAGTAAAAAGGTCCATTTTCTACTGTCAATAGATTTTTGAACCAAGCAGCTTTCTTTTGGTCAATGCAGCAAATTTGACAGACCAAAAAAGCCCGATGCAAAATCTGCATGTGGATCTTTAGCTCTTACAAAAAATTTCCTGACTGGATTGATCCCTATTGAAATTACTGGATTTTGTTGACAAAAGATGCTTGAACAGCCTGAAATGTGACCGTCTTTAATAAATTCACATACTTAGGGGCTTTTTTAAAAATTTTGGTTCAGTTCAACTCAACATTGTGAAGTTCATCAATCTGCAACGAGTTCAGTTCAACTATAAGCAGTTCTACAAAAGGCAGCAATGTAATTATTCTGTTCAAGTCAGTTCATTGTTGATTCAGTTCAGTTCAATACCAGTGTCATTTCAATATCAGTGGTTGTTGAATAAAGTTATTTTTGTTTTCTTTGCACACAGAAAGTATTCTCGTAGCTTCAGAAAATTAAGCTTGAACCACTGATGTCACATGGACTGTTTTAATGATGTCCTTACTACCTTTCTGGGTCTTGTATGTGTCAGTTGCATTGCTGTCTATGCAGGGTCAGAAAGCTTTTGGATTTCATCAAAAATATCTTAATTTGTGCTCTGAAGATGAACGAAGGTCTTACGAGTTTGGAACGACATGAGGGTAAGTAATTAATGACAGAATTTGCATTTTTGGGTGAACTAAGCATTTAAGCACAATAAGCGTCCTTGTTGATAAAACTGTGCAAAAGCCCCAGCTGGTCCTGGAATGACACAATCATAGCTGGTCATAGGGATTTGCACTGGGGGTTATCTAGTCACTGTGGTCTTCATTGAGGATCTGTTCTGACGGCTTGTCTCATCGGCGTACAATATGCTGATATGAATGTAATCATTTTAATTCCTGGAAGTGAATCGCTGAATGACATAATTTTGTCAATTTTTGCGTGCATGTTTGAACATTTGCACTACATTCACAGCAGATAGACGCAAGTACTGCTTGGTGTTGACGCTTTGCAAACAAAACCCAAAGGCTCAAAAACCTAAAGCACAAAAGTGAGTCAAGTAACACTATTTATTTTGACACAAAGATACCGTGGTTCTGATCTAAAAATACAGAGTGAAGAGAATTCATTTTGGCCGAAGTCTGGTTTGGACTTTGGTCAAGCATTGGACATGATCCTGTTCATACACAGCTTACATAAGCAGTTTGAAAGTGTGAATGTTCTGAATGTATGCGAATGAATAGCTAATGTTGAGGTTCTTTTCTGTTCTTGCAATAGTTGTAAATACTGCCTCTAACAGTGATAACAAATATCAAAAACAGTGACTTCCATAACGCTGGAAAGTCTCATTACAGTTAACATGACGTTATTTGATACAAAGCTCAACAGAGACACAAATTCATCCATTATCCGACAGTGGCTTCGAATTCTTGAGTGTAGAGCAAAGCATTCAGTAGGGACCCAGGCCACAAAAGTGATAAAGGCTCCGATGGAAGACAGTTACTGGAATAACTCATACCCCACAGGAATATGTGAAATACACACGTCAAGTGTGTGAGCAGTGTAGACTGGTTATACAGTAGCACTGTATGATGTGAAAATTAGTTTTACAGCGTGATTCCATTTACCCAGCACAGCTTAACAAAAATATAACATTCAGGTGTGAGCAAAGAAAATGTAAAGTCCATTTGTCTATACAACAAATTTGTTACTCTCGTTTATAACTTAAAATACTTAGCACTCTAAAATGTGACTGACTGCCATGTTCTGCTGCTGTGTGATTAGTTCCCTAGTTACTGGCATCTCTCATGTCATTGACATACAAAAACCTGCAGAATAATTGCAGTAAATTGGTGTTTTGAGTTATCAGAGATAAATGGTTGGACAAAAGAGAACAGAAAAAGAACAAAGTGGATGAAACTTGAGTTTTTGGCTGCATATCCAAAATAAAAATTGAATTTTTTCGTTATCTGTTGTGATGGTTACAGTCATTGCTCAGAACTGTGCTCACATTTACTTTAATGGTGAAATCCAGTTATTTCAATAGGAATTTATGCAATTAAAAATTTCACTCACGACTGACCTATCAGTAAGTCCCTCCCCTTGAACGCAGACTAGCCAATGGCAGTCGAGTATCAGTTGTAAGGGGAGCGGAAATCGGACATCTTTAGGTTTCAGCGCCATACAGAAACATTGGAAGATCCGAAGCTCGCATCGGTCTTATGGGGTTTATGCTTCAAAAATGGAAAAACGATGTGCCTGGGGTACTTGTAACACTGATTCCAGGTATCCTGAGAGGATGGGCAATATCATTTATTTTATTACATTTCCTGAATCCAAACAAAACAGAGTAAAATGTCTCTAAGTATTCAACCTCAATACAAATGAAGACAAAAACGTTCATTTTCTGGTTGTCATACACTCATTAAGTTACAATTTTCATCTGCTCAAGCAGAACGTTAATGTTATCT